>JASTWQ010000312.1:0-237078 GCA_035220615.1 Leptothorax acervorum
TACAACGGCATGACGAAGGTCCGGGGCAGCAATCGCATGCAGACCGCATACCGGCTGGAAAAAGACACTGATGTCACCCTCCCGACGAAGTATTCAAATTAGTACGCGTAGAAATAACAGCGGCCTGAGTCGACTTGGGCCGCGAAACGCGATTAACTCGATCTCGGCGATCTCGGCGATTAACATTCATTTCTAGTACGGAGGTAAAGAAGTGATTATTAGGGCGATCAGGGTCAGCTTGCAAACGCGAGGTTGAACTTTGAAGTTGAAGCACTGGCGGAGGAGGGGGATAGATACCGGGATTCGGGCGCCCGGCGTGGCGCCACGTTTTTATGAGCCACTTGTGGTGCCACCTCTCGATACTTAGCTGTATCATCTGTTTAATAATTTGGTAATACAGAGACATTCTGAAATATATATTTAATATATATTTAAAAATGCCTCTGTATTACGAAATTATTACATTTAAAAATGTCTCTCGTGTATTAGCAGCAAATTATTAAATAGAAGATGATACAGTTAAGAGAGGTGGCAGTCGTGGCACCACGAGTGGCCCATAAAAGCATGACCGACGACCTAATCCACCTCACCCCCAGTACTTCACCCCCTCGGCCTTATGTTAAATTTACTCCTTTACCTCTGTGATTTCTACCAATGTAGATTAACTTTGATCTTGGTTTTACTTAATTTTTATCTTTTTCTAGTTGTAAGAATTAATTAGTAACCGAAATTAAAATTAATTTGCATGCACAGAAAAAAATTCTTGATTTAAAAGTATCTTTAGTTTTAACGTGTAAATCTTGAAATAAGATTATATTGCGTTAAAGAAAGAGTAATTGCGTTAAACAAAGAAAACTTGCTTGAATAAAGACATTTATAGGTATAGTTGCGAACCAAGAAAAAAATGGTGAAATAATAACACGTTGAAATTCTTATAAAAAGATTATATTGTTTCATATATACGCAATACGCAAGACTATATTATAATCTTCTTATAAGAATTTTAACGTATTATCTCAACATTTTTTTCTTGGTTGAACTATATAAATGTCTTTATTCAAGCAAGTTTTCTTCGTTTAACGCAATTATTCTTTCTTTTAACACAATATAATCTTATTTCAAGTTAAAACTAAAGATATTTTCAAATCAAGAACATTTTTTTTCTGTGTGGATAGAAAGAAACATAATTCAATCGATAGAATTGTTTAAAGCAAAATGTTTAATTATATAATTCGTTTCGTCCAATCTACTCTTTCTCCATGTATCAAATAATAAAGAATTCTATCCACGTTAACGAAAATACGATAATCGCCGATTAAGTTAATCAGAGTTTCATCTTTAATTGGCATGAGCCCTTCGCAAAATTTACAATGGTTTTAAAATAGTTTAAATGTTTACCTATCCGAATAACAATCGAATATGTAGCACTGAAAATTTATTCCGTCTAATTATAAATATATATAATAATAATTCTTTAATTTATGTAAGTTTGCCCGTTGGAAAGTATCGATTAGCAAAAATGCCGATTTTCCTTCCACGTGCGATGTCTTTTCCAGGAACATCACACCCAACGGGCTTTCAGAAGAGTTCTCTCTAGTATACACGTTGAGAGCTAGAAAATCACCGAAGTACCCTTGGCACGTCATTAAGATCGTGGATGCAAAAGGCGATGCTCA
Source organism: Leptothorax acervorum (assembly GCA_035220615.1). Lineage (NCBI taxonomy): Eukaryota > Metazoa > Arthropoda > Insecta > Hymenoptera > Formicidae > Leptothorax > Leptothorax acervorum. The sequence goes on from JASTWQ010000312.1 coordinate 1,677, forward strand.
GCTTCTCATCACGATGAATTCCAGGAAGCGAACGCTGGATTTTTCATCGATCGACCACGAGGGAGAATTACAGACGGTCTCTTTCATGAATGATCGCGTGAGTGTCATCGGCCACGTCTGTCATCGTTCTACAAGAGTTTGTTTCGTGAATTGTTGCGCGCGATGGTCCTCTATTCCTAAAATAAACGTTTGCCATAAATCGCCACCAAACGAGGCACTTATACAACAAAGGAAAAATTGTGAAAAATTATCCGAATTAATAAATCGTCAATTACCTATATTTTTTTTTGCAAAAAGCGACATTTATGTTTCAACATTTTTAATTTATGTTTAATTTAATATTCTGTCTCTCTCTTTTTCTGCTAAATCGAGGATTCCAAAGTCGAGTGCGCCGCAAAATATGCGCGGCGACAGCACGATATGGAATGCATGCTCAGCAGGTCGTAAAATGCTGAGTAGATCATTTCTTAACAGTATGTCGCCGAGAGAGAGAGAGAGAGAGAGCCGGAGCCATTGGTCGTTAGAACAATTTGGCCGATCAATTATTATATGCATGAGTATTTTATTTTGCTCTATGAAATCATTACGTAAGCGTAAGCTATATTGCATGAGATGCGTGCCGAGCCGCGAAAATATATAGGCGCGTGAATTGTATCGCCATATGCCATTACACAGGGCAGATGTAACGGATGTAATGTCGAGTCGTTTCGTGCGCAAATGCCACTTCAAAGAGCTTCGATTATAGAAATCCTCCCGCTCGCGTGATAGAAAAACGAGTCTCACGCTACGCGATCGACGATACTGCGATAAGAGAACGTCACGACGCGCTCGGGGGTCTTTTGATAGATGAGGATCGCGATTACCTGCGTTTTGAAACTGCATAGATTTATGCGATAAATACGAAACGTCGAGGGCTCTCGATAATGAGCCTTATTTGTCTCTTTCTACATTATTATCCTGTCTAGGATAATATATTTTATATTATATATTAAGAAGAAGACTCTTGATTAATTGTAGCTTACGTTATTGGATAATAACGTTGAAAAACATATATAATGATTTCTTATGATTTGTGAAATAGGTGTTCGACAGGGGTTGGCACAAGGTAAACTTCGGGGTGTTCAAGGATAAGCTGGTTCTTAACGTTGACTGCGAATTCACTGGCGTGGAAGATCTAAAACCGCGTGGGCTGATTAAAGTCGACGGGAACATATCGATAGCTAAAATGAGCAATAGTAAGATCACTGTACCGGTAAGACCCCGTTGTAATATCAATCAGATTTGCATTAGAAGCTTGATTATAGCGCTATTTAATCTACAGTAACTTAATTTTTTTAATCGAAAAATCTTTAACAAATTTTGATTCAACCATCTATAAAGGCCGACTTGCATATATGTGCATATCTGATATTCACGAATTGCATCACTATTATGTCACCGCAAGGAATGCACTGCTTCCAGAGATGAAGTTACGTGACAGCCGTCACAATTAACTAGCCCGCTACTTAATTATCCACCGCTTCATTTAGCGTGAAACCGTCATGTAGGACGAGTTGAACTTAATATTAGACTCTTTGGCCCATATCCAGAGTGCACACACAACGACGTTAGAATTCTAACGAATATAGAATTGAATAGAAAATAATATCGTTTATATGAAAAAAAAAATATATACAAAAAGGTATACATTTAATAAAACGTCTAGTATGCCATCCTATGAAGATTATAAATATATTTCTATTTGTGCATTACCTTCAGATCGACGTGCAATGGATGGTTTTAAACTGCGATCCAACGAGACACGAGAGAGAAACGTGCGAGGAGCTACCGGTAAGATCCACATATTTCGGCAAGATTTAACAGATTTGCGAGATCTGATTAGTGTAATGTACGTGACCGTAGAAGACTGTAGCCGCTCCGCTTCCGCAAATAAAGCCTAGCTGCGACACGATTTGTCCACAAGGACCACGCGGATTCAATGGTACAGACGTAAGTCCTCTTCTTGTTTTATATAATATTTGTTAAATATTTGCATATTATTCCGCAAATACATAATTTTATTAGAGCTATTTTTCCAACGTTAAAAGTAAAGCACTAATAAAATTTAGTTTACGATTAATATTAATCGTACAAGATCGGACAAAAAAGTTTCGGCACGAATGAAATAAAAATCACAATACGTAACATGGAATAAAATAACTGCTTTTTAATATTTTCAATATATTTTTCAGTGACTATTTTTCAGTATTTGTCATCAATGCCATCGCTTGATAGATCCTGGAATGCTTGTTTAAAAGTGTTTCTACTAAGAGAGGCTGTTGAGTTCGGCGGTCATTCCTTTGAATGGCATTAACGTTCTCGAAACGTTTCCTCTTTAGGGCGGTTTCCAGTTTGAGAAACGACATGAAGTCCGCCAAATGCGGAGAATAGAAAGGAGGGTATGTTCCAATATACCCTCCTCTTTGACAAAAGTGTCGCGCATTCGAGTATCATTGTGAAGATCCGGCTTTGATCCCTGCAGACTTCATTGTGTGAAGGGAGGACGTTTCGAGGGCGTCAATAACATTCAAAGAAATGTGACCGCCGAACTAAACAGCCTCTCTCTTGCAACACATTAAAACGAGCGTTCCACGATCTATACAAGCGATATATGTCATCAACGTATACAAATCGCTAAAGAATATATTGAAAATTAAGAATTATTTATCTTATTCTTGTTGCCGTATTGTGATTTTTATTTCATCAGTCCCAGAACTTTTTTGCTCGACCTTGTAATCACTAAACGAATAAACTTAATATATTTTTTACTTATTAAATGCTACGATCGATAGTTAAAATTGCATAAATTTTTTTAAATTTTTTAAATAATTTCCGAGATGGTTGATAAAGAAAATTGTATCAGGGATTGCCCGGCCCACCTGGGCCACGCGGAGCGCCGGGACCAATTGGCCCGCCGGGAGAACAAGGAAGAACAGTATGGAGAGTATGTTTTCCTTATATATTTATTCTAAAAATTATATTAATATATAAATTGCTTAAATAATATTTTCACTTGCAAAATATAGGTAGCATATATGCAAGGAAAGAAATGTAAGAGATATATATTATTAGGGAGCCCCAGGTAGCACAGGTGCCAGAGGCTTTCCAGGATTGCAAGGTTCAAAAGGACCGATCGGACCCGCGGGATCACCAGGACAAAAGGGTGAAAGAGTAAGCATATATGCAAGCATATAAGCTCTTCACTGTTCTTTTAACCCTAGCTAGCCACACTTATTTTCGAGTCATTGCCATAATTCGCCACACTCCGGTCTGTGAGACCGCTCGACTTTGTCATTTTTATTCTAATTAATAATTTTAAGCTTATAATGTAGGAATTGAAAATACAAAGTTTTTTAATAAGATGTTTATGATAATATGAGGACAAGAAAATAATTTAAGGATGTATGTGTCACATCTCAAAGAATTACCAAAAATCTAAAAATTTCACAGATTGTTCTATTATTACGTCTGAGTATCTGTGTAAAATTTTAGCACAATTCTCTTATTGGTTTAAAAGTTATTTGATTTTCTGGTTTGCATTGATTCTTATCATATCTCGGGATTGGCTGCACCAATCTTATTCGGACTGGTCGCAATCGAAAGCTTGTATCGACATTATATTTAAAAAATGTAGATGGATTTTTTATTACGACTTTAGTTTCTGAGATATTTTAATCGAAAGTTTGTTGACGCATGAATTTTCTTCTTATTCTTATAATTTGATGAGGAAGTAGCATTACGAATTAAATCATAATGTAAATTTTTTACATATGCTAATGAAACTCTAATAAATATTCGTGCAAAAGTTTATTTGGATCCACTTACTCGTTTAAAAGTTATTTACCTAAAACTGTAGCAAAATATGAGTCAGTACGCTGCATTCATTTACTATTGAATAACGATTATGGACGTCGGCACTTTCTGATTTTTGGCGATGCAAACAGTTTTCGCTTTGTTTTACTCGCTTCTTGTACATAATTTCCGATACCCATTTCCTTTTCCAAGGATATTTATCATTTTTCGGCATTTTAAAAGATTTACGAAGATTCAAAGAACTTATATTTATACTTTTTGCGCTCAAAATTTGACAGACATTAATGTCAACGTAGAAAATAATGCGGTGTTGTTATTTAAAGCTGGCATTAAATGGTTTATATTTTGTTTTAAAATTATTAATTTAATATATATAACTTATTACTTTTATAATAAATGTATATTTAAATTATTTGATACCTATAGTAACCGAAAATTGTTTTATAAATTATTCGTTTTTTCGTTTTTTGCAGTTGATTTCAGGGTATTTTCAAGACCAAAATTTTTTGTCGTTGATTACGAAAAATATTAATTATAAATATTCCCTTTCTTGAAGACGTTAAGAATCATGTTATTTTACGATAGTTGAACTTCTTATGTAATATAAATTTATTTATTTTATATTTTAAACGATATAAATATAAGAAATCTGCAGTTTTTAAATTTTAATCACTTTTTGCTTGTGTTGTACAGCCCAAACATTCTTAAGTTTAAACTGAATTTATATTATAAAGAAACTAGAAAATTATGTTATTATGTGAAAACTAGAAAACTTAAAAACGTTTAGCGACCCACTAAACCGGAATGTGGCGAGCTAGGGTTAAACTGGACATGATGACATGTAGGAAATTTTTTTATATAAGGAAAATGGTAGTAAAATAATTAATTTTCCAATAGGGCGATATGGGATTTCCGGGTCTGAAAGGAGATCAGGGTCCTCGAGGATTTCCGGGTCCGCCAGGAAATACAAGCGATTTTCCTTATCCTCTTGGATCCCCAGGATACAAGGGCGAGAAAGGAGCCAAAGGTGAACGGGGAGACAATGGGGTTCAAGGACAGCCGGGTGAGAAAGGTACAATATATACGTTATTCCTCGGAAAACAGAACATCAGATAAGCCTCAATTAAGATAGATTGAATCCGTTTGTGGAACGTCAAACACCCGACGACGTAATTCGATCTCGTTAGAAATCGAGTCGAGATGTATAATTGCGTTATTCCGCATCGGCGATAGAGCGAGAGAGTATTACGAAACGGAGATGTCCGATTAATGCACTCGTTGTCATCGTAATGCCTAAATCAATTTACCGTCTAATCTCGATTATGCCAGAACGATTGTAATGACTTTATGCGATCCCCGACAGCACACGATATCCTATGGACGTCCATTGGAGTCCATTTGAAGTTCCTACACTTCAGATGGACTCCAATGGACGTCCATTGGATATCGTGTGCTGTCGGGGATGCTTGTGTTTCCAAGTTTTAACTACATAAACTGAGTGATTTACTGATGGAAAATATGAATAATTTTTAAGGGTAAGAGTAATATGTATGTTGAATTGTATGTGGCGATCGTGGCGCAGAGAGTTGTGCGCTGCTCTAATGAGCCGAAGAACCGAGTTCAAATCGGACCGAAAATCGTCGGTTTTTATTCGATCGCCAACTCTCGAAAAGCAATGACAAACCACCGAGAGTATCTTGTTCAGGAAAACTCCTCTATATAAGAAGCCGTTCAGAATCGGCGTTAATTGGCACTCGTTTTCTTACATGAATTAAGAGACAAGTAAAAAATGGTTTTTGTTGTTCATAATTCTTTTTCTCTTGTAGCTCAAGCGAAAGAGAATCAGAAACAATAAGAACCACTTTTTACTTTAATTATTTAAATTTTAAAATCTATTTATGTATGTTGAATTAAAAATTGTTTGATCAAAATTTATCATATCGTAACGAGATGAAACAGCGAGATCTACGTCGATATTAATTTGCACTTAAATGTTTGAACTGAATACATCTCGCATTTATGGCCTTGTTATTAACATTGTTTATTATAAACAGTCACAATTTAAATAGAGCTCTTAAACGATCCAGGGCGGCGCATGATATTCCACGTATCGTTGACCCAGATGCGCTCATTCGCAGTCATTGTAAATCAATTTATCGCAATCTGTGCTCATCTATAAGTAATTCAAAATTATGCGCTTATAAGTACCTCAAGAGCCGAAGTTAATTGCGCTATGTAGAATAGGAAATTTTATTATAAACATTTCAATTTTAAAAAATTTTTTTTATGTTTCTTGTAGCTACAAAACTTGATTTTGTACATTATTAGCAATTAAGATTATTATATTATTTATTAAATATTTAAGTAATTGACTCGAGAGCAAGAGGGGGTGAAATTATTAAGAGAAACATAATATAAAAATGTATTAATTAGATCACTATCAAATTTAATAATTTTAGGCAAACCTGGAGACAGGGGGTATCCGGGTTTAGATGGCTCTAGCGGTCGTGACGGTGCACCAGGTCTTCCTGGTCTTCCGGGACCTCCTGGTCGCCCCGGACCTAAAGGCAACACTTCTAGCATTCCAGGACCGCAGGGTCCTCGTGGCATAATGGGACCTCCAGGACCTCCTGGTTCGCCAGGTCAAATGGGCCCGAAGGGCGATATCGGAGAACGTGGTCGAGATGGTGCGGAATTTATTAAATAAAATTTCAAGTATTAATATACTAATGATTATTTTTTTCTAATCTCCGCGATATAAGTGAAATATTTATTATCTTTCAAGGCACACCGGGATTGACGGATAATAGCCTCACACCGGGGCTACCTGGCCCTGAGGGGCCTATCGGTCCTCCAGGCGATGATGGTCTCCCAGGTGAAAAAGGAGAAATCGGACCGATAGGCCCTCCAGGATTGCCTGGAGACCAAGGAAAGGATGGATATCCAGGCTTACCAGGGCCGCAGGTATTTTATTATTTTGAATTTATACGTAATTATATGACCGTTATTATTTTTTAACATAAAATAATGCACTTTTTCATGATATTCATTGTTGCATGCAATAAGGGACCTTTAGGGCCGCGAGGAGAACCGGGGTCTCCAGGACCCCGAGGTTTAGAAGGGCTCATAGGAAAACCAGGACCGCCAGGACTCGATGGAAAACCAGGCCAGAAGGGTAACAAAGGACAGGAAGGCGAACAAGGTCCTGTTGGACTTCGTGGATTACCGGGAAGTTCGGTAGGAAAATAAGCGAAACGGTTATTATAATATTGAGCGGTTTACCAATTCTGTAATTATCGTATAATAAAGTTATGCAATTTATTCAGAACGATATTAATTATTATATCAATTAATTGATACGTTTAGGGCCCAGCCGGTTCACCAGGCGAACCAGGCGTTGCAGGATTGGAAGGGAGACCCGGTCTACCCGGTTCTCCAGGACTGATAGGACCACCAGGGCCTCCAGGCCAATCCGGTCTTCCAGCTGCGAGTAGTTTTAGTAGCAGTCCCGGTATCGAGGGACCTAGAGGTCCACCAGGTCCTCCAGGCATAGTAAGCATCTTGTTTTGGGGTAAAAGAAAACCCAGAAAATTTTGTTTAAATATAAATAGATAAGCCTTAAATTCTTAAATGAACGACGACTAGCCAGGTGAAAGAGGAGCTCCTGGAGAACGAGGACCAGAAGGTCAAATAGCATCACCTGGAATTCCCGGTAAGGACGGAGCGCCTGGATTGCAAGGTTTCCCCGGGAACAGAGGTCCAACGGGATTACCCGGGCTTCAAGGTCTGCCGGGCCGTAGTATAAGCGAGGCAGAAATTCGCGATATTTGCGCTACTGTTCTGAGAGGTGATTTTCACTGTTATCGTAGATGTGAAATTTGGTAAATTTCATTAACATTTAATACCGATCAGGGGACCATCCCCCGATGACCTTGACCTTGACATATTTTGTCAAGGTCATGACCCTGAGTGACCTTCAAAAGTTTTTAGCCGTCGCTCGTTGTTTGTTAAAAAGTTATGAACAAAAAAAGTTTGACAAATATAGCAGTTATTTTGAGTACTACAAGACATGAACGACTAATATGTATGTGGAAATAATACATGTATGAACGAAGGAATTTCATTTAAAGCAGCGAATCGTTGATATATTGAACAGTTTTTTCGTTAAAGCAGTGAATAGAGAGTGTGTTCTTCAACTTACAAAGCACATACTTGTAAAGCGCGTCACTAACCTATAGGTTGATGACGCGCTTTACAAGTATGTACCAAAAAAAAAAAAATTTTTTTTGGTGGGAAAAATTATTTAAAGCAGTGAATTGTTGGTATATTGAAAGGAAAGTTATTTAAAGCAGAGAATAGTTGGTAACTTTCCTTTCAATATACCAACAAGTCACTGCTTTAAATAATTTTAAACCTATAGGTTAGTGACGCGCTTTACAAGTATGTACCAAAAAGAAAATTTTTTTTGGTGGGAAAAATTATTTAAAGCAGTGAATTGTTGGTACATTGAAAGGAAAGTTATTTAAAGCAGAGAATAGTTGGTAACTTTCCTTTCAATATACCAACAAGTCACTGCTTTAAAAAAATTTTTCCACCAAATTTTTTTTGTTTATAACTTTTTAATAAACAATGACCGCCAGCTAAAACTTTCTGAAGGTTACTCAGGAGGGTGACCTTGACAATATATGTCAAAGTCAAGTCGTTTATGCCTTTCAATACTCAAAATAACTGCTATATTTGTCAAACTTTTTTTGTTAATAACTTTTTAACAAACAACGAGCGACGGCTAAAAACTTTTGAAGGTCACTCAGGGTCATGACCTTGACAAAATATGTCAAGGTCAAGGTCATCGGGGGATGGTCCCCTGATCGGTATATTTACCTTAAATTTAATTAAAATTTCATTAACATTTAATATTAATCCTCCAATCGTCGACTCCCTTCGTTTTCGCTGTAAAGATATAAATTAAACTAGTTAAATAGATTAAACTCCAGTTAACTTTGACGAAAGTTTGTGGCGACGGCTGTATCTTATTAAGAAACCGCGCATGAATGGAGAACGCACGATGTCATCAGACAGGAATATGTCCGAATTGTTATATCATCTTTTCCTTGTTATTACCTATATGCATACAGAACAGATGACCGAAATGGCAGCGCTAATGCAAGGCCCGCCTGGCCCGCCTGGTCGTGGTCGTCCGGGCCGTCCTGGATCACCTGGCCCCCAAGGTCGTCCAGGTACACCCTCCGAGTTAGAATCACCAATCCCCTGCGCTTTTTTCTTGCGCTCGGCACGACATAATAATTAAAATATTAATCATTAGAGATTAGAGATCAGCTGCTACTACGTGGGTTTTCTTATTAGTTTATAGAGGAATCTTGGACGTAGAACGAAACCTAACTCAAGAGAAGATGTTTGGCAAGAGACAAAACCGAGCGTCATCGTAGTAACATCACATTTAAACGCTTGAAGTATCATCGTCATCGTGCCTCGTGTCCCTATAGAGATATAACATATATGCGAATGGCGTGATTCATCATGACGTGGCACTTAACAATATATAATCGACGATTCGAATCGGGATTAATGTCCCGGCGTTGCGGTTTACGGCTTACGCCCATAACGATAATGATATATTGGCATGTGTCGCAGAGAGACTGAAAGAACTAACAGAGGGTCTACGAGGTCTACCCGGATTACCGGGACCGGCTCGACACGGCCGTCCCGGTCGAGCCGGAAAGCGGGGCATCCCAGGTACCTATCGCTCTCGGAACGAAGCAACTCCTCTCTGAAACGTCTGGAAACTAGCCTGTGGACTAATGGAACGCTTTTGTCGTGCGCATGCAGAAAATCAGATTAGTCGAGTAATTTCATTAGCTTCTCATCATCGAACGTGACGCTTTTTTAATGCATTAAAGTAGATATATCTTTTTTTAAGGCAGCACATGCTTTATCGTCATTGACAAATCTCTCTCTTCGATTATGTCTTCGTACTTATTACTTTATCTTCGGAATATTATTATAAGAATCTTATCAAAATGTTTTTAAAAAGACGCCCGGATAATGTGAAAAAAATTAATGCATGACGCATTCATATTTTATAAATACGTTTGTCGCGGTTTGTACGATCGTGATATACGTTACTTCTTGGTATATAATTCCGATTTTCAACCATTTAGGCGATCCGGGGCCGCCGGGTTTGCCGGGAGAACGTGGATTCGTCGGTTTACCTGGCTCGCAGGGTCCTATCGGTCCGCAGGGGCCACCTGGGGAACGTGGGGAAAAGGGGGATAGAGGTCCCGAGGGAATCGGTTTGGAAGGCCCGCCTGGTCCAACAGGTCTACCAGGTAAAATTATATTACACCAGTAAAAGATTGTTATAGACAGCAACGAGAAATTATTACGTAGATTTTAGAATGGCTATGTTATAATAATCGTACTTTAATAATAGGGCCTCCAGGTAATGACGGCATCGGTTTACTCGGAAGACAGGGAGACAGAGGTGAATCAGGCAGACCAGGTAAAAAGATTATATCTATACCTATATTATTATAAGAAACCAGATATAATTTTTTAGAACCAACAATAAGATTATATTTGAGAAAAAGATTATATTATCTAAGTTTTTTTCCAACATAATTTACGGAATAATTAAAATCTCTACAATTTCGGCATTGCAATTACTTTATACGCAAGATATTGCACCAATTCAGAAAATTAATAATTCAAAAACCAATTCCGTAAATGCTAATAGGTGTTCCTGGTGCGAGGGGGCCGCCAGGAGCGCAGGGACCACCCGGATACTGCGAATTCTGCAATTATCCCGGCAGCAATTACCTGCACAATCGTGGCAATGAGAAAGGTCCTTAATTAATCAGCTGTAGGAATTAATACTTCTACATACGTATATATTATAGTGGAAGGAGCACTGCGGAAGATTATTTAAAAAATTATCATTCAATATATCTTCTGACACGAGCGTTTGTTATATAATTTAACGCTCAACGCCGAACTGAAAATTCCTACAAGTCCCTTACTAAGCACTAGGCCACGTACGTAAAGCTAGCGTTTCCGTAAATTACAATTTAATTAGCTTACTTTGATGTATTATTTAATAAAGCTCGCTTCTCGATATGTTATCGCCGATGGATCATCATCTTTTCTACTGAATTCCTGAAGTTAATTCGATCGCGCCGCGGATAGATCCCCGCGAGAGAGATTTCAAATTCGTCGCGGCTCGCGCGCGCGTCGCGTTGCCGCGGTCCGATTTCGTCGTTCCCACCGTTCAGGGTGATCGGGCGATCGGGCGCGCCGCCAGCGGATCGTCGGAGAAGCATCCCAGCGACGGTCAGGTCGTCAGTGATGGCCGCGACGTGCGTCGGATTCGTGCGGCGGGCTTGTTTACCGTGACGTCGTCCCCGGCATCCGGGGGAGAATCCGCGTCTCGTTACCGGGATCCGCGGCTCGCTCGGGTCGGCGGCCGCCGCCGGCGTGCCGGGTCCCCCCCGCGTGCACGTGCCGTGCGTATATCGACCGCCGCGAAGCGAGGCGGACCGCGGACTCGGTTCCGCGTTCTGTCAAAAACCGCTCCCGCGAGACCGTGCCGTGTCCGTGAGAACGTTGTCGTCCGCGACCGCGCGAGCGACCGCTCGCGGATTTAACGATCCGCCGTCCTCGCGCCCCCCCTTCGGCTCGTAACCCTGTCTCCCGCGGGATTCAATGACGGAGCCGGAGCAGCGGTAGGAGCGTCCGAGGGAGGTCTTCCACGGGTACGGGACGACGGCTCCCAGACTCCACGCCCCCGTCGGTACCCCTTTTTTTCTCGCCGGAGACACACGCGCGCACGGAGCGCCTCAGGTAGGTAGGCAGGTAGACAGATAGGTAAACCGACCGGTAGAACAGGTTAGGTGCCTGCAAGACTGCCGCGAGATTAGCTCTTTTCATTTTTCGACCTCTCCCGATTTTTCCTTTTAAATATATGCATTTGTATATTTTTTTAATATATATTTTTTTCATGCATTCCCCCTCGAGTACGCGCGGAAAGCGCACAAGTGACGCGATTAAATTCGTCGTAATTCCGACCTAGTATTGGAGACGCTATCACTTAATTAAATCGCTGCGATGAATGAAAAAAAGAATCTATAATATATACATATACATACATATGTGAACTAGAATGTCTGTTTGTATTTCTCTATTAACTCCTAAACCCTCTGACACTAAATCTGGACCAAATTTTGCATGAAACTTGAACACCCCCTCTCTCCCTGATTTCGGCCCCCTTGACACTTTATAATATCTATATCACTATGAATTTAATAAGTATATTGTTTAATAAAATATATTTTATCACTATTAATTTCAATAAGTTATTGTTTGAGAGATTTTCACATTTCTATGAATGCTTATGTTCTAGATCTAAATATAGAAGGCCGAGCAACGCCGGGTAATTTAAACTAGTAAATTGATATAAGATAAAGGCTTCATTGATATACGCTGGAATTATCGTCTAATGGAGACCTTCTACTTGACCGCGAACACCAATGCCGTGCTTTAAATATTGACGTCTAATCGCAGTTGAGCATAACGATTTAGGTATAGTAAAGTGCCGAAACAATTTCGGTGTTCGAAATAGAACGTCGATATTTTGTGGCGCCGTCCAAATCCGTATGCTCGAACTCTCAGACCGCGCATTCGGAACGAGACAGCGTTAAGTGACAGCTTGATGCTGATAGGCGCTGAATTATTGATGGGATAACCGCGAGGCATCATTTATTGACTGCCATCTGACTTTGAAATTGATCGGGGAAATTAAGCGCGTACTCCAATCGACAGAATATAAAATTAAATTGAAAAAAAAAAAAAATAGATTGTCGGACTTGGCGCCGAACGCAGCGAGACGAGAGAAACGAAAAAATATCGTTAATAACGTTAATCTCATATTGCGCCAATTCGACGCTGAATTTTAATAATGCAAGCACGCGGTTCGCGAAGCGCCTGTTTGCGTTAATTGAAGAATATTTTTATAGTGCATGGCGCAACTAATTTAAAGGAGGATCGTCCTGCTGCGTTAAGAGCGACTTTGACCGAACTTCCGTTAACTTAATCGGCAATCGAATTATATTATCGATCGTATTAAGTGAGCCACGTTATAATAAGAACAGTCAAGTAAATAGAAAATATGCTAATTTACGGTCAGGCTGGATCTTTTATGCTTATAATAATAACTTCGCAAATCACGCCGTTATTGTCGGTCTTGAAACGCAATCTTAAGCTGAAGTTAAAATAGTAACTCGTACAATCGAATTGATATCTAATTGAATTGATAAGCAATTTAACAACACGGATACTAATACGCAAGGATATGTTACGAAAAATATTGCTCCAGCTCCAGCAATGTTCGAATAAATATTCTGTCTCCCAAGCCGCGCAAGCGCGCGGCTTAAAAAATTCCCCGCGCAAACAAATCGTAGCTTGTTGCTCGCGCTTATTGCCACACGTTATATACTTTCCGAGTTTATAGTAAAATAAATCGAGTAAGAATATAATCGGCTTGTCTCTAGACAAATTATAAAGTTCAATTCAATTGAAATCAAATAAATACGTTCGAGATTTGGAGAAAGAGGAAATATAACAGGAAGCGCTAACTTTTCGAGACACGAGTGGTATCGCTCCTCAAAGCTTGGCAAAGCTTTGCAAGATGAGTAATGTCGAACGTGACATGTCGAGTGAGGGCACATCAAAATGCATCGTGTCTTCGTCGATACCGTCACGATTGCCGGTTTTGATTATTCTTGTCGATTTTACGGCGCGACTCCGATCGTCAGTTTAATTCGAAGAAATTTTCTCAACGTTGAAGTGTTGACCGCGCCTTCCGGTCGCTCCGTTTCGTGCGTCCCAACCAGTTCCAACGCGCCCGCGGCCGCCCGGCGTTCCTTTCCCGGCTGTTCCCCCGTTTCTTCGGCCGATCTTACGTCCCCCCCCACCTGGCCCACTTATCGTATTGATTCAAACTTAGGCATCCGCGTTTAGTTCCATCGTTCCGTCGAAGCTATCGGCCGATTATTCCCTTATTGCTTCCTGATCGGTGTCCATTCCGCTCTGCGATCTTGAGCAATTGTCGCGAATAGCTTTAATGACCGACGCGATGCTCGACACTGCACCCCGAAGAAAGATGAATGCTCGCAGGGCATTCCTCCCTTACCTCCCTATTTCCCAGATCTCTCGAAGTATATAAACATTCTTGAACAATGCATTATTATTTTCATGAATAATATAATGCTCAGTAAATTTTTACTGAAGATTAAGAAAAAAAAGAGATTTATTATTTCTTACTAAATTTAACTAATAACTTTCTTATTAAATTTCTCATCAAAATTATTTCAAACTTAAGATAATTCTAGACAATATAATTTACGTTAGTTTCAAAATAAGAATTCTATTTACAATTTTGTGAATTGTTAAGTCTGTCGCATACATTAACATGTATTTTATATACATGTGTATTTTAAGCTTTCAAGTTTTTTCGTGTTACATATAAAGTTATGAATAAAATTTTAGCACGAATTATAGATCATCTAAAATGAGCATACGTAAAGCGGATTATATCATCACAACGAAATTTTTGTCCTAAAACTAGCACTTTGAATTACCTGAATTATTTCGTTTAGAGTGAGCTTGAAATAATTTTGACGAGAAAAATATAAGAAACTTATTAGTTAAATGTAATAAGAAATAATTCCCATTTTCTCTTAATCTTGAATGTCTAAAAATTTTCCGAGCCTCACGAATATTATATTTATGAAAATAATAATGTGTATTGTTCAGGAATATTGCAGGAATATTAACGAGAAATTTTATAAAAATAATAAGAAACTTTTATTAGTTAAATGTAATAAGAAATAATACCCATTTCGTCTCACGAATATTAGCTATTTATGAAAATAATAATGTGCATTGTTCAGGAATATTGCATCACAAATAAATCATTACATCGTAAAATTTAGCACGTCGAGTTGAACGCAAAGAAAATAAACGCGAAAAACACCGAGGAAATCGGTGGCCGAAAAAGTAATCTCCTCGGGTGACGAACTGTCGGTTTTAAATCAATTACATCTTGGGATATCGACGTTCCCTAACTAGGTCAATCGTTTACGTAAAGCGGATTATATCATCACGGTTGAACGACCGTGAATTAATTCTTTTTCCGAAAATATAGTCTTCATATATATCCTCGCAAAAAAAGCCCATAACGTAGAGTCTGCCGTGGAAGAGGCTAATATTAACTCACTGTGGTACAAACTGTCTCTGCATGAATTAGTAAAAATCAAGTATATTTCGTCTTCAATTTAATCTAGTACGAAACGCTATCGGACGGAGTAAATAATTACATTATGTAATTAGCGATATTCTATCTCCTCTTTCAGGAAAATGTTCCAATCTTTAAATCTCCAATCTTTAAATATCCAATCTTTAAATATCAAAGATAGAAAAAACAATAGATACCTGATTATAGTGATTATCTAACACGAACATCCGAAGTGAGAAGCAATATGCGTATTTAAAAGAGATTTTTACAGCATCTTACGCAATTGTATCGTATTTATAATTTTATATGCAAATCCAGGTTGAAAGATGCTCGCATATTGATGATAAATGGCGCGTTTCCGTAAGGCAAATACATGGCGTGTACTGTCTAATCGTTACTAATTAGCTCTCTCTAGGACGTCGTTAAGTCGATGATGAACAGTCTCGTTCTCGTCACGACGCAACGTGACGCGTCCTACGAGCTACGAATTAAGAGCAGCTCCGCCAGTTGCGTGTCTACGCACGTTGCACGAAGTGTTCCATCAATACGCGACGGAATGTATCACTTTGGAGCTAGAGCTAATAGAGAATGTAATGAGGCAAAGTCAAGTGATGTCGCGGCCTTTTAAAATGTTCTGCTGATACACAAGTGCTGCTAAAAAGTCAATCTTAACGATTAATTTTGATGAGAACCGTCACACTGTTCTGGCACGAGACGCACATTAATATCCCATGCTATTTATCTCATTTTATCTCATTTTATCTCATTCGAAATAGAACAGAATGCGTTAGCGCCGCCGTAACGCATATAGTTGTCGCGGAATATTCGTTAAGAGAGAATGAATCTACGATTAGTCATTCCGGCGACCTTCGCTTCGCGCGTATTACTCGTTGATATTTTATGCCACGCATAAATTTGCAACTATAATAAGAAATAAAGAAAAAAAAGAAACAACGCAGTCGATCCCAAGCGCAGGATCCTTGCGAAACCGCACGTCCGCTACAGGCGGTCCCAAAGACACGTGTAAGGAGAATCGATGAGGAAACGTATCATCCGCTCGTTTTTCGCAGCGAAAATGGCAGAGGAAGGCGCGGGTGGTTCGGGAAACGGGAGCAGCGGCGAGACGAGCCGTTTGCAGCTTCTGCAGGAGATGCGACAGCAGAACTTCGACACCATACGATTCGCGTCGTACCGCACCGCCTGCAAGCTAAGATTCATACAGAAGAAAGTGCACCGTGAGTATATTCCCTCAGCTCCAAGCACGAATTTTTGTAAACTTATTCATTTTAATACCAGAGCATATATACGATTTTATAATTAGTGTTTTTACTTCTCATTTCACAGAGTATGTTTTGCCCCTCCGCCACTTATGCGTAAGCCTTCAAAAGCAAAACACACTCTGTGAAATGAGAAGTGAAAAAATTTGAAAATAATAATTATAAAATCGTATGCTCTGGTGACTAAAATGAAGAAATTTACATAAAGCAGAGTTAATCAGTTTTGCTTTCGAGAGGCTCACATATCGCACAGCTTTACGACGATTAATGGGGCAAAGATCTTTAAATTGCGGCCAGGATATTAACTCGGAAACGTTAATTTTCTCACACTTATACGACTATGCTAATGATAATTAACATGCCTCTTCATGTCGGCACGTCGGAATTTAAAGAGAACGTGGCGCTCGCGCTTAGCGTTAATTAATCTTGTGTGAAGAGATGTTAAGGTAAATGTCAAGGTATGTACCTTTTTAATAACGCATGCATGGTTTTGCGCAGTGCACAACGTTGATATATGGAACGTGATCGAGGCATTTCGAGAGAACGGTCTGAACACGTTGGAGCCGTCGAGCACCTTGGGAGTATCCAGACTTGAAACACTACTGTCTTCCTTGTTTCACGCGCTGAACAAGAGAGTGCCGGTGTCGCAACAGGCCAAAGTTGACGCTACCACTGCGTTGCTAATGAACTGGCTGCTAGCTGCTTACACCAGCGGGTACGCTTGATAAGATAAACAATCGTTATTCCTAACACTTTTTTTTTTTATATGTTTGAAAAGTGTTACATGTAATTGTCGGCATCTAATTACCATGCGATTTTCTTTCAGGGAGAACAATAAGATATCCGTGTTCTCGGTGAAAGTGGCCCTGGCGACGTTATGCGCGGGAAAGCTTATGGACAAATTTCGATGTAAGGGTCACTTCGACCAACGCCGATTAACTTTAATCGACGATTAACTCAATCAGCAGTGTCGCCAACAGCAAGATATTTGTCGTTGTGTATGTCGTTCTTAACCAATCTTTTCAAAATAATATACCACTTTTCTTTAATTTGAATAAAGTTGTTTCGATTTTTATTTAAAATATCTATTCCCCAAAAACGTGTTTATGTAACATGGATAGAATTATTAATTTTTTATTATTTGATGATGGGTACGAGGGTTATGATCTTCCAATAAGAAGAAAACCACGAAAACCACGTATAATTAGGCCACGTGTAAATTACTTGGAAATATTTGATGATAATTATTTTAAAAGAAGATTTGCAATATCAAAACAAAACTTTAACATAATATTAGAAAAAATTTATGTTGAATTACAACATAAAACGAATCGGTATGTACAAATATTTAATACAACAATTTAAAATTATATATAATATAATAAACAAAACAAACAACTTTATTCAAATTAAAGAAAAGTGGTATATTATTTTGAAAAGATTGGTTAAGAACGACATACACAACGACAAATATCTTGCTGTTGGCGACACTGCTGATTGAGTTAATCGTCGATTAAAGTTAATCGGCGTTGGTCGAAGTGACCCTAAGCCTGGCAAATAGTTTCCTCGCTCTCTAATGACCACTGAGTTAAGCTCATTAACCATGTTTATCCCACGAACAGATATATACTCGCAAATATCCGACAGCAATGGGCACATGATACACTGGAGGTTCGCTGATTATCTGAAAGAGGTTCTAGCTTTAACCGCGGCGGTCTACGAGTCCCCATCGTTCGGATATTCCGACGGTCTTGCTAACTCCATTTTCCCCCCGGTACGTACGCGTTGCACGTATATGTGCAGGCTGCTCTAATACATTGCTAGACTAAACGAATAATGCCTTGTATGCGGCAGAACTCCAAAGTCACTGTAAACGACTTCCTGGATACGCTCATGTCGGATCCTGGACCACATTGCTTAATCTGGTTGCCGTTGTATCACAGAATGGCGGCCGTGGAAACAGGTAATTGTACGAGAAATTTATACGACGAAAATCGATCGGCGAATGAGATTTCACGTCATTCTTTGTGTTTCCAGTTGCCCATCCTATTATGTGCGACGCGTGTCACAAGGAGAACTTCACCGGGTTCCGATACAGGTGTCAGAAGTGCCATTCGTACCAGCTATGTCAAGACTGTTTCTGGCGTGGTAAAGTTTCAGGGACGCACAATAATGATCATGAAACAAGAGAGTACAGCAGCTTCGTACGTATTTTCGTTGTTTATATTTCGTTTATGTATTCTAAAACATTTAAATCTTGCGTTATTTAGCTTTCAATGATGTAATTTCCGTCAATAGAAATCACCAAGCAAGCAGATTGGCCATTCCCTGCGAAAGAGCTTCAGATGCGTCCCCGAGAAGGGGAAGAACAGTCTACCGCGATTCCCAGAACAACCCGAGAAGACGCTAGATCTATCGCATATAGTGTTAGTATCTTTATCGTTTGCATAACTTTACAATCGCTCGTTGTCTCAGCATGATTTTACAATCCAAATAAATTCACTACGTTCCAGCCCACCGTCACCTTTACCATCTCACAACGGTTTTCCAGATCCAGGATTTATGGCTCCCTTTGATTCAGGATCGGTGGATAGTCGTTCGACCCTGAGAAGGTAAGCCCAAACGAAATTATAATTTACGCACAATTTATTTGCCTTTGCCATTTGCGTGCAGACGCCATGCTTTACTTATTCCTTTTGTATATCGTCCAGTATGGACAGTTCAAGACTGGACGATGAACATAAATTAATAGCACGATATGCACAAAGGTTGGCACAAGAAGCTAGGACCATGGTAAGTCCTTTAACATTTACATACATTTTACGCTTACTATCTACACAGCCTCGCGTTGTAATTTGCTTAACGTTAAAGCGCAAGTGTTCTTAATCCGTTAAATTTGCAAGAGCCGCGAAAGCCAATTAAACTGTTCTACCGTTTCCATTATCGTGGCCGCTCTCTGGCACTAATATTAATTTCATAACTGCCTCGTTAACAGCCTCGTACCGCGTCCAGAATGTCCCAGGCAGATCAAGCAGTAAGTATACATCTTTTAGACCGCCACTAATAATTCAAATCGCGGATTATTTCACGCGGGACGATATTTCTGGTTACAGGGTCGAGCACCATCGGACATGAACCTGGCGTCGTTAGATGCGTCGCGGGCGCAGCGTGAGCTTATATCGCAGTTGGAAGCGAAGAACAAGGAGATAATGCGCGAGATAGCAAGGTTAAGGTATACCTGTGTCGTTTATATTCCTTTATATCAAACCTAAACCTCGATTTCATCCTGTTGACCCATCCTAGGATCACGCATGTTCAGAACGTTCTGTTTCGCTTTGTGTCACCTTGGTTGCATAGCCTGCACAACGGAACAAAGAGAAACAATACATATATATACATTGCCAATTAACAGTGACAAAAGCTGCGTTCCGATATTTACTGTTGGTACTGAAAATCTATAGTTTATGTTACGTACACTATAGATTTTCAGCACTGGCAGTGACTATCGGAATGCAGCCAAAGAGATTGTTCGCGTTCAAACGAGCCAACATTAAGCGTTCTTGATCTCTCTTGGATTGACATACATATAATTCATACATGTTCATTACATATTCATACATATTCACTAGATTCATATATTAATACATTCATATACTACATTAACTACACATCACAACGCTTATAAAATGAATCAGTGAAGTGGAATATTATCATGTGTGTGTTCTAAGATCGTGTGATATATTCCACTTCCTTATGTTAAATCATGTCTAATAATTTCTCAAGAAATCTTTCATTCTCGTTACAGAAGGCAACAGGAGATAGAAGCCGCGGGTTTGGAAAATCCGGCGTTAATGTCAGAATTGCGAGCTTTGAGGCAAAGAAAGGACGAACTGGAGACACATCTGGCGACGTTACAAGATTCCAGAAGGCAATTAATGGTACAGCTGGAAGGTTTAATGAAAATGCTAAAGGTATCTTTACTAACATTTTACAAAATTGCTTTTTTAAAAGTTAAAAAAAAATTAATCAGTTAAAATTAAACGAGTTCCAACTCAACTTTGTCTCTAAAAGTGAAACTTGATGAAGAAGGAGAACCGATAAAATGTGTATCACAGAAATTTATAACACAGAAAAAATATTGTTTCACATAAACAGGAGCACAATTAGTAACATAATGCAATCTATCTCGATAGAATCATCAAGCATCACCACGATCAACACCAAACAGTTCACCACGAAGTACGAAGTCACCGCCTTTGCCACCCGGTGCCATACCGAGCAGTAGGTCGGCACCGCCGACTCCCGGCGGGCCCTTGTCGACACCTCAACAGCAGCAACAGCAGCAGCAACAGCAAATGCAGCAACAAATGTCGCAACAAATGTCTCAGAGCTATCAAAATCCCGTACCGACAACGACAGTGGCTAACGTGCAAGGCAACGCTATGCTCGGCACGATACAGAATCCCATTCCAGATAGCTTGTCGTGCGTTGGCGGCGATGTAAGGTAGGCAAGCATGCACAATGAGAGAATACATTATAAATGAGAGGATAGAACCTTCTACAGCGCAAAAAGAGCGAAGCAAAGAGAGAAAATTATAAATAGACGAATATGCGTGATACATAATTGTACACGTGATTCATATATACAGAATAATATATTATATAGTCAGCAATTTGTTCACTTAGACATTCCAAGCGAACTTTAGAGATCTATGTACATTCCATGTACATAAAAATATATTCTAACAATGTAGGTATATAATTAGATTGTGCAGCTAAATAAATATAAACTATATCGATATTCGCAATAATGTAAAATAGATATCACTTATTGAAGATAGTAGTTTTATGCCACGCGTCGCATATTGGACTTAATCCTTCTAAATTATTATCGATGAAGTAAATGATTTGTATTGTAAAAAAAAAAATCAACTTTGAAACATAAACGCTCGAAAAAAGCAGGTTCATCACTTATATACAAAATATATACCCCGATCATATGTTTATTAAAAAATTGATTTCTCCCGTCAATATTATTGTAGCAATTGGCATAGAAATATTGCACAGTATACGATTACTTCACAATTAGCTAAAGAGCTCCTAAATTATCCTGCATGCGAATATGAGCGATTTCTAATTAAGCTAGTATTAAGAACAATGTGGTACTAGCGCGAGATAAGTGAGAGTACCTCGTAAGATGTTACTTAAATCGTCAGATTTATATCGACCTATAAATATATATAGTAGATATATTTGTATATCCCATGTCATGTCGCTTTTAACCCTGTTTGAGTAATTTATTTTAAGTTTTATTAGGTTCAAGATGTAAGTTTCTTACATGAATATCCTCTTTTGGTTTGCTATCATTATTGGTCATCTTAAATGTATCATTTCTATGTACAGTATAAAAGCAGCTATATCCTGTAAGGAAAGTACCGATGCGTTGGATATAAGTTTGACGCGTATAAGTTACCCATCCAATCCTTCTTTTCTGCTAAGCTTGTGTAAAACACACCATCCACCTTTAAGACATTGTTATTATTTATTACTCAAGCGTTGCGATATGTAAATATATCCTGCAAGTACTGTACGGTCAAACGCGGCAGATATCTTAATAGATCGGAGACGAAGCATTTGCGATGCGTTCACAACTTTTGCCATATTGATATATTTTTGTTAG
The DNA here is from genome assembly GCA_035220615.1 of Leptothorax acervorum. NCBI lineage: Eukaryota > Metazoa > Arthropoda > Insecta > Hymenoptera > Formicidae > Leptothorax > Leptothorax acervorum. The sequence goes on from JASTWQ010000312.1 coordinate 23,794, forward strand.
ATTACAGTATATCATTACATTAGACACCAATAAATATCATAGCTTCCTGAAATCGTGCATGTGTGTATTGTTATAATCGATGAGTTGCTGATTTTAATTTAAAACTTTATAGACGCTTAAATGTCTTGGTCGCGAGTAATTATAGCGAATTGAATGTGTAAGAGTTACATTAAGCGGACTGAATAATGCTTGTGCAATAAAAATTGCATGCTGCAATTTTTGTTTAAAAAAAACTTTTATTTGGAAATTGCTTCGCGCCAAGAAAATAGAGATTTTCGATGTCAGGTCTGCGTTCAGGACAAACAGCTTACCAGGGAGCGGTTCCAGCAGTGCCAATAATAGTTTGGGCCGATCCTTAAGAAACGACCTACTGGTAGCTGCCGACAGCGTTACTAATGCCATGTCAACGCTTGTGAGGGAATTAAATTCAGGTATGTTAAATAATAATGCGCTATAAAATCGATTAGTATCAATAATAACAATTGATAAATTGGACGTAGATGCGTAAAGGCAGAACTTGATTTGAAAATATTTCTCAATTAAGAATATTTTAAAGTTTAAAAAAAAAAATGCGAGGGAAACGTTACAGTAAAATAATGTATGAGATATTTTAAAAATTTCTAAAATTGTTTGTAAGAGTTCCATCGAACTTACCACCGACGAAAATTCGTCTGACAAAGCTACGTCCAGTTGTGCTTATAGTTTTAAATAGTATAATTACACGATACCACTCAGCCTTTCCGTGATAGTATGTTAAACTCGATACATAGTTGGTACATTAATTTCGCAGAATATAGGTATTACTATCTCACAATCAAAACTGAAGGTAATTTTTAAGAGGCAATAGAGCGCCTTGTCGTGAGTTGTACAGATCAATTTGATATTGCAAGCTTTTAGCTACAAAGTATGTTAGCATCTATCGCCGTGTTTTAGCTGATGGCATGTTAGTAATACGGATTATTTATTAAGCGATTTCGTTTTATCAGTGGAGCCGTAAATATGTCAAATTCGATTATCTCGGAGGCGAGGTGAGCAATAGATAAACTGATCTGCATTCACCATATTATCGTGCGTAGTATATCTTACAACAAAACCATATCTACTAATACTACACTGTTTATTACTATTATTGCTACTATTTTTGCTCCTGCTACTTTTATTGTTATTACTCTCACTACTACCACACTACTGACAGATGTATATATTAATTAGTTTGCGTGTTTTATGCCATTTTATAAGAAATGTTTCTTCTTCACCTAATCGTTCTAAACATATAAAACAATAAAAACAGATATATTTTGAATTGTTCAAGACGATATGCTAACTTCTCGCACCGTTCTGCATACCATTATTTTATTATTTTCAACTCGATTTAAAACTGCAAGAAATAATACGACGCAGGATTTATCTTTCAACTTCTTTGCTATTAACATTTATCTCTGAAATATTCTCAATCATCGCATTTGAGCTGAATGTACAGGCATGCCACGTCGCATTTATAGTCTCTCATGTCATCAAAGGATCATATAGCATGAAAAAGATGCGACTTTTCATCTGTTCCTAGTCTTGATATTTATAGATGATGAGATGATCCATATCAAATGCTATCTATACGTAAGAAATTCCATTGGATATACTTGAATCGAACTTGGATGCATCTTTATGTATATACGTTCGTATTCTGGAAAATCGCGTAAGTACAACATTCATTGCAGGAAGGTGAATAATGATCGACGTGAATTCTATCGTAAAATATTGAGAGTGACTCTCGAATCTAGTTTCACGACATCTTGCATTATACACAATTTTTACAAATTTTTAATAATATAATAATGATTTTATCTGAAAAGCATATAGATCTTTTGAAAAGATGTAAATACAGAAATATACATATAGTCCCCTATATTAAAACTATTACGTTTGCTTCCTGCAGTATGTTCGTTTTGATAACAAAATGAAGTTTTTTCCTACTTAAACTAATTAAACTTTATTGGAAATTATTATTTAACTGGACTTCGTTAATTACTTGCACATTTAAACTTTATTTTTAATCGTATTTAAAATACTATTATTTTTTCGCGAATTTTCAACAATTTTCTTAATTTATATTTTGATATCTAATGGTCGAGAGAAAGCGCAATATGGGATACTGTGTATATTTTCTCTATACAGTTGGTTTCTAAAACGTTCGGTATAATTTAACCGCATTCTACTAAACAAAGTAACGAGAAAAGTTTATACGAATAAGTGCCATAAACACGTCGTTTCCAGAAGCAAACCGTACGCACACGAACCTTTCTCATTCCTTCTGTTAGTGGGACTAAAGTGCTAAAATTAATCCGAACGGTTGGAAAATAGTCTGTATATTTGCCTGTTGCCATTTCTACACGGTTTCATTTATTTTCTTTCTAGAATAGAGTTAGTTAATATTAGCCTAGTGGAATAGCACACGGACTACACTACACGCAAGACCACAGATGACAGCAACAACAATCTAATCCGCAATCCCAAGAAATTTCCGAATACACATTAAATGTTACTTTGTAAAGAAAACTTCGAGAACTGGATTACTTTTTAGACTAACGAACTCGTAACTTGATACACAAGTGTAAAATGAAAAATTAGAACTCAAAATCTAAATCTTATATAAGAAAGCGTTACATAATAAAAAGATAATTAGAAATAGATACAAAATTATAAATATTTCGATATGGATAAGGACATATACGGTCTGTCTAACAAGAGCGTGACCGGCAAAACTTTTTAGAAACTGTTACATCGAGAACTCAAATAATTATAATCAGGTAATGCAACGCTCCTCCTACGACGCGTTGTAGAGATCTCGTCTATTGTCTGATTTTCGTGAGAGAACGATGTGTTTAGCTATTAATGCCGCGTACAAGTCGAAGTTTTCCTTTGTACGCATCCAAAAGGACCATAAATATCGCAAGAATCGGCTGCGAAGTAGGGTACATAAAAAGTCGAAGATATATAATAAGCAAGTAACTAAAGCGGTTTGAAGAAGCAAAAACCGTCGATGATCTGCCAGAACGTAGTGCGGCGCGAAAAACGATAGATAAGGAGGGTGAACAGATTACGGAGTTATTTCCTACTATATTTTTCTTTGATTAGCGAAATTGAGTAAGAAAAAGCGTATAGATACCTATATCCTGTGAGAGCACTCGAAGTTATCTACTCATAACTTAAAATTCCATAGCGCAATAAAAAAATTTCTCCGAAAGGCACATCTACAAGAGAGATCTGCTCGAACGTATGCAAATATCAATTGTGATTAGGGCAATGTTATTTTCTCTGGTAGAGCTTCTTTTTGGCACAAACTATTATTGGCTCATCTTAGTCTACTCCCAACAAATCGCCTATCCGGCAAAAATTTAGGACTGCTTCTCAAATAAGAATTTGACACTTTATCCATGGATAATTTGAATGATTCAAAGTTGTCATCCCCAGTGAAAAGAAGAAAATGGTAGACTGACCGATAACAAACCCTCGAGAAAACAAACATATAAAAACATATAAAGTCGACTAAAATATTCTTAATTTGTTAAAAACATATAAAGTTAAAGCTTCGTGAAAAAAGTATGGATTAAAATAAATACCAATTATCGACAACGACGGCGACTAAACAGTTTATTATGTGAAAGTATCAATTAAATAATGTGGATTTTTTTCATTTTATTATAATAAATAATATCAAAATTATGCCGGTCACGCTCTTGTTAGACAGACTGTATGTATACCTTCCTAATTAAATTTGGCCGAGACAAATAGACATTCCGATATATACTACTATATACAATATACAAATGACACTTTAGACGTGTTATGGAATGTGTGTGATGCACCCCCCGTGAATGTGTCCTGGTGGCTTGCAGACTCAGACCAGGAGGACCATTCTCACAACTCGGGGCTAATGAACATCAGAAAACCGCTAGGTAAGTATCTCTACGTCGACTTTGAGACCTTCATTATTTTTACTTTCGTTTGCACCTTAGATATTCGCAATGTTGCTCTTCTAATCGAAGCAATCCTGTAACTTTTCAAGCGCTGATTATCTATACGAATTTCACGTTGATATTTCGATTTAGTTTTTTCATTAGTACTTTTAACATTAATTTTGCAAAGATCAAACATGTACATATATGTACATACAATATATGTATATATATATATTATATATATATATATATATATATATATATTTGTATTCATATCTAAAAACATCTCTACATTTCTATCATCTTCATAAGCATCACGAACACACTACGATGTATACTTCTGACGATAATATTAAGATAAGTTGTCCTATGGATCTTTGTCGTATATCTTCATAAATGATTATTCTTATTCTATAGTTATAAGTTTATATATGTGCAAATATCAAATAATTATATTTCCTTGGTACGACTACGTAAACCTTCTTCGAAGTTGAGACCTACTTGGGAAGACAAAGAGAGAGAGAAAGAGAGAGAGATGGAATTAAATTCGAATATAGTCAATATAGATATGCTACTTTATCTTTTATTGTTTAAACTGAAGTAACAAATATAATAAATTATATCTCAGTATTCGGGTGACTGAATTTTGAAACAATCGCATCTACTTATAGACTTTGAAGCCGGAGAGGATGGAGACGATAGCAGCGGCGGTGGGAATTCCTGGCGAGAGGAGCTGCAACGGCGTTATCAACAGGAGAATGACTTTTTGGCGGAATTACGATCTCGTAACAATATACCACAAACACCGTCGGCCACGCTGTCCAGCGAGCAGGAGCAGGAGAGAGGCGAAAGAGAAGAAGCGGATGGTGAAAAGGAAGATGAAGATGAAGCCAATTGGGCGGAAGCGGTGAAAAGATGGGTCAATCGATAAACCGATCCAGCAAGGAGTACTGGGCGTTAGGTGTTGAAGATACGAGTTTGATGAATCCGATAAAGAAGACGCGACAGCGATCGAATCACATACACATACACGCTGTGGACTAATACTTCGATATTAGTATACAATGTAATCTTAGGAAGAATTGGATGTCGCAATTTCGAAAACCTATGCATTTTGTAAGGCGGTGCTTGCAGTCGAAAAACGACGCGAAAATCGAACGAACGAATTGTACGAGAGTCACGAAGATTTTCACGTGCTCGAAACAAGTACCGTAATTCATTCTTAGAATGGCATTTGTATCATGAGCATACAATGATTTTGCTACTCCATTTATTTGCAATTTGTGATGTAATAAGACTTTCAGAGTTTGTTAAATATACACCCATATATATAAATACGAATCGAAAATAAGCATTTGCGTTTTATTACATTTTTTATTTATTGTTATAATTGTTACCACCCTTTGTAATTACTATTAAGCGAATTAAATGCAATACACAAGAGTACTGAATGAATCTTGTAATTCCATCGCTTTAAAGCTGGTTTAATTTTAAAGGGATGTATTTGTACATATTAACTGATGGTTTTATCATCTCGCAATATTACTCATTCACGCAGTTTATATTATAAATCATACGAAAAATTTTGCACAAGTTACCATACCATTGACCAAACCTGAAATAACTGTAACAGTAAGGCGACTGCGATTAAATCAATTTTTTAATAAATTACAAGTTTAGCGGAAACTTGGTTTGGAGAGCCAAAGTGTGTTTTTGTACATTCGTATCGGCGCTTGACGTACAATAAACGCTATTAAATAAAGAAGTAATAATATATAAACGAGTATAAAAATATTGACGCATTAGATAACGCTTTAAATGCCGATTTTAAATTCGCATTTACAATTGCAGAATAAAAAGAGTAGAGGAAAAACGAAACTAGTCTTACGTACAAAGTATTCGTTTTTTCAGTTCCTAGAATATAAGAGAGTATTCCGATTAATAATCCAATTGTTGAAACACGACTGCTACTGATAAGAACCAATGCGTTTTGTAATATTTAAATGGCATGCCCTGTCCGCGAAGTATCCTGTGTATATATACATATTTGACGTCAGAATTCCTTTTGTCTATCTCTTTACGTATGAAAATGATGTAGCGCCTATGAAAACTGAATAAAAGTTTATAGATACGCATCAAAATGGTTATTGCTCAATTCCTTAACAGATAAATAATCCTAATGAGCACACTCATAATTTCTCTCATAATTTTCATGTATTATCTCTTTTTATTTTATTGTCTTATATCTTGAAAATATTTTTGGCATATGATAAATTAAACGTAAATTAATAAAATAATATGTAAAACTTAACTGGGCAAAACAAGCAATTTTGAGTTATGCACTACGTTGAGAATCGCGTGTAGGTTTCTCTTGAGGTAGATGTCCACAAGTGCAAATGCACACAAAATATACATATATTCTGTATTAAAAAATAGTTTTTAGATTAATAAATACACATTACAATACAGCATGTTATCTAAAGTTACTAATGTAAAGAAGATACGAAAAAATTTTTATATTACATTTTATATTACGAACAAATTTTTATATTTAATCTCAATACAGATTTTAGCGTTATATACTTTCGAAAAAGCTGCATTCGCGCAATAATACCTCTATCACTATTATTGATACAAAGATCAGATTTAAAATATATTAATTGGAAGATCACATCTGCCATGTAAATTGTCAGTAGAAAAATAATATAGTTAATTGTTGCAAAGAAATTGGTAAAGTCTCTATATTTTAAATCCACCAATTTTTTTGGAACCTTTCTCTTTAAATTGAAATTCTCTTTTTGCTCGCCATGTGCTCACGTAACAATACAGAGAAAGAAAATAAAAAACATATAATATTTTTATTTCGTTAGTCAATCAAGAACAAATCTAATAATCATCTATCATCTAGAACAAAGCTAATTTCGATTATAGTCGATTCTCAGTTTAAATAAAAGTGAAAATTGAGGAAAAGAAATTTCACTAGAAAGAGAAATGATTCGAGCCTAATGTTCCAGTATGTAGGATTCTATTCTCTGTTTATAATTTAATAAATGTAGCTGATGCTGACGTAAACTATAGTACAAATAAATTTTAATAGTGAATTGCTTGTTATGCGAACACTTAAAGATGATAGTATCATGAGAGATCTATTAGTGTTAACATATTTTTCTGCTTTGATTGCAAACTTATTCCTACGGTGTTTCTAACATCGCTCGTGGTTACATCATTTGTCTTATCGCTACTGTTACCTGATCGCAAACATAATTTCGCTTTTTTTATGACAGTTGGGCACTCGTCGAATGTGTCAGCATTGTCAATGATTTCAACTTCTGCCTCTGGAGACGATGGACCATTTTTATCTGCAGTTTGCTGTTTTGTGTTTATTGGCTAAAGAATGAGAAATCAATTACACATGTAGGCTTGAAGAAAAAAGTTATTTAAAATAACATAACTTTTTCGATAGCAGAATACATAATCACCCTACATATATAAATAATTAATTTCGATATTTCGCATGCAAAAACTGTAGTTGGTCCCTAATTTTTATTGCTTTAAAAAAATCTTACTATAAGAATAAAAATGCTTATTATTACATCGTGATGCATTATGGACTTGAGAATTATCTCTATTTTTAAAAATCCATTATAAAGCACAATGCTATTAAAATATTTAGTAAAAACATATTCAGAATACAAATGCGGATTCCAGGATTAAATTAATTACCTGGTTACAAACATCTACTGTCTGTACGTTAACCAAAGAATTTTCATTGGAGTTTCTTTGGCTACTAGATTTTGTAACACACGGTGGTTGTAACAGTACGGTTTGGTCCGATGTAAGCAGCTTTTCCAGTTGACTAACTCGATATTGTAGGAATACATTTTCGCTTTCGTGAAATGCCACACGTTCTCTAAAAACAGGAAAAGTATAAGATACGTTAAAGATGGTAAGATTTAGTATTGAATATTGACAATACATACAAGCTCTTATTTTGCTGTTCCGTAAGCTGAGCTCGAAGACTTTCGATTTTTCTCGTTTTCTTTAACAATACCCTAAAATCAGTGGCGAGTGAGTTGTAAGATATCAAGATCAAAATATGTCAAGATATATCGAGATATATTATAAAGACATACTGTTTCAAATCAGAAATGCAATTAAGTAAAGTGTTGCAATCTGTCGTTTGTCCAACCATTGCCTGTACATCCTCAAGCGTACCCGTTGACAGCGTTTTATGCATGCTGCAAAAAGAAATTATGCAACACAGATCAATTTGAGCAATAAGTTGCCGACGCTCAATTAAATTACACAAGACTATCAACATAAAAGTACTCTGGGGGAAATATTCCACTTTACCTTTCTTCCCAAGACAGCTTCTTTCTCAGAGCCTCATACCTCTCCTTAAAATAATTTATCTGTTCCTTCAAGGCATATATAGCCGAGTTTTTCTGATTCATCTCGCTTTCCACCTTTCGTACTTCCTGCCTAAGGCCAGCGTTCTGCTTCTCCAGAGTTGCATTCTTCGAGGTGTAATGCTTGATATTCCTTTCGTTCAGTAAGATTTGAAATTTTAGGCTGTTGATCCTGTCTCGCGAGGACAAATTTTCCGCATTATCCGTGGCAGTCTCGGTGTTCGAAACCGTGAAGTGAGCCTTGTGGATCCTATTCTGCGTCACATTGGTACGACATTGCGGACAGGTGCTCGATCTGTAGAACGAATACGTGAAATAAAATTAGTTAATCGATTTTGTCATTTCATTCACAAACGAAATTGGAAATCTCGCAACGAAACAATGGATTTGTTTTAGCTGCAACTTCCCGCAGTCCTCGGGCTTAAAATGAAACGAGATATATGAGATATTCGTCTCGATCCTGGAAAGAGGAAGACCCACAGCGGAAGATGCAGAAGAGCGAACGATACTTGAGAATACGCGTCGCACTCGCATCCGTTGAAACATAACTGAACATAACCAATACGCCTACGTCGTGTAAGTCGTGTTTACCTTTCGAGCCATTGTAACAGGCAGCGGTGATGAAATACATGTCCGCAACGAGTGAAAAAGATGTCTTCGGATGATGTCAGTAGGTCGTGACAGATGACACAGAGGATTTTCATTCTACACGCGATGAAAGTGAAGACGAGGCGCATAAACGACAGCGATCTGCTCTAATCTGCTCGTCCGTCTCTCCAGCCCACTCCACTCCAGCCGTTTTCCTAAAATGTTTTGTTTCCGAGATATTTGACCGTTTCCAGACTTTTCTAACACCCCGTATATATATATAACTAAAAAAATGCGTAGTCAAGTATAGCCAAAATGCATTTATTTGCGTAATACTCGATAAAAGCAGAACAGCCTTATAAAAAAATAATATTGTTTATTCATTTTCCTCGCGATTATCGTCAGATACTATCAGCTATTCGATTTTCAAATTAAACCTGTACTTTTTAGAAATAATATAGATTTTTAAATTTGAAAAACTACCGATTTCGCGTTAAAGTTGAAATTTTAAGCTTTATAAAATGTTTTTTTAATTTTTTTTCTACGATGATTTTTAGCCGAGTATCGACATTATTTCTAATAAAAAGTACAGGTTTAGTTTCAAAATCGCGTGTAAATCGGTCAAAAGAAAAATCGTAGGAGAATTTTTAAAAAGCGTTTTATAGGCAAAATGTAGTTTATAGAACTTGAGTCAAATTTTTTTATCAAACTGCAGTGTCAAAAATAGGTATGTAATTTTAAGAAACAAAACTATATTCTTAGCACAGAGCAAGGAAGATAAACAAATTTTAAGAAGTTATTGATAACGCGTTAAATTTGAAACTTCAAGCTTCAAAATGCTTTTTCAATTTTTTGCCTACCTACGATTATTTTTCGCAGATTTTCAGCGGTTTGAAAATAGCCAAATTTTTAGAGTATGAAAAATGTTTTCTATTTTTTTTTAGTAGTGTATAAATATTAATTTTTTACATTCTAAAAGTATGAATGTTAATTTTTCACACTCCTAATGTATACGTTTTAATTTTTCACACTTCTACAAAAGGTATGAATATTGATTTTTTACACTCCTTAGATATGAATATTAATTTCTCACACTCTGAAAGCATAAATTTTAATTTTTTACATTACTAATTTATTAATATTATTAATGTCTCACGACTCTCACGTGTTTGTCTTCCAAAAAAAGAAAAATTATGAACATAGCACGGAAGAAAACCATAAAATCGTGGACATTACCTACGGGATTACTGCTTGGCGCCATTCAGCGCCATTTTTGCAGTCAGCTGATGCTCTCGTGCTCACGAACATCGCCGGAATCCGGAATTGTCTGAATCGTCTGAATGCAAAATATACGTAATTTCGCGGATTTTACGTAATGTGTACGTAAACGGGACATCAACAGTTCGATTCCGATGTCGCGATAATTAGATAATTAGATGTCCATCGACATTGTTATGCGTTTTTTGATAATTTTGTTATATGCCGTACTATGAAGACATTTCTTATTACAGCATTGGTATGTATGTATGTACTTACAGGTTTACTCAAGTTCTTTGCAAGAGATTCAGACCTCGTGAAATTTCTGTGTAGTAAATTATACTATTATATATAATTTAATATTAGTATTATTGTAAAGTATATTTTAAGCAGTATCTAATTATTATATCAGTATACATTATTATACTATTTTGTTTTGAACTTTTAGATAACCTATGTATTAGCATTGAACGAGGAATTATTGCACTACGTTAGTGATGATGTACCTGGTGGCTCTTATAAATATTACAGCTTGACGTATGATGGTAACATTAAGATACGGTTGACTTCAATGTGAGTGGGAACAGTGCTGTGATTATTAATATCCCTTACTGTCTTGTTCTGTTAATAAAATAGAATTGTTTTCTTTATTAAGTGTCGCAACACGCACGATACATTGTGTGCTTTGTATTCTTTTTAGAACGGGGGATGCAGATTTGTATGCATCGCAGGTTACAAGCAAGCCGACATATGAGCCGGACCACTATTGTCTGCAGTCTGCAACTTGTGGGGAAGATATTATTTTCATACCTAAGAGGTACTACAAGTTATAATCTTTCAAATTTATTATTTTCTAACATGTCACGTTTTCTCAGCTTCAAACGGCCTGTAAGTATTGGCGTTTATGGCCATCCGTCACATGCGATCAGTAAATACACTCTATTGGTGTCCGAAGTAATGGTCGAAGACGATACCTCATCTTACGACGATACATCGGGAAAAACTTACAAAACTCGTGATAAAGTAAGCCATGCTATATTAATTAATATATTATTCTATCTTTCTTAGTTTTTATACCTTTTTTATAAGCAATTTTACTTTCTATTTTAGATTAGAGACATTTTATATTTTGCCAATTTGGATCTTTTGTTTGAATTATTATTTTGAACGCTGGAGGAATTAATAAATCTAGAAATTGTGGGGTTGAAAACTATCGATGAACATGTTGGAATACGAAAACCAAATCTTTCTTGAAATCCTTCAGGAAGATGGATTAGTTATTACAGCTAAGTAAGTGTATTTTACATTTGCTTTCGTATCTCGTGTAAGACTGTATTATCTTATTATTTATTGGAAAATGTTCATAGGGGTCTTGGTATAGAAACTGTTTTTGCAAATGTGATAAAAGCTTATTCGGATCCGGGCAATCTAGTTATAGTTCTGGGAACCACCAGTCATGATGAGCATTACTTTATTGATCTGCTTAAAAGTTATGGAACAAATAGGCTACCACGTATAGTCAATGCTGAATGTCCTTCTAATGAAAGGTATAAAAAAAATACATTCTCAATTTACATATGCATTTAATAAAATCTTATCATCAAACGCAGGGAAGTAATGTACTTGGAGGGTGGAGTGCTGTTTATATCAGGTCGAATTTTGGTAGTAGATCTGTTAAAAAACAGAGTTCCGCTGCACTTGGTTACTGGTATCCTCGTTTATAGAGCTCACAATATTCTGAATGCTTATCAAGAAGCATTTGCGTTGCGTTTGTATAGACAACATAATAAGACTGGATTTATCAAGGCGTTCACAAATTCGTCACTGGCTTTTACAGTTGGGTATTTGCGAATAGAACGAGTTATGAAAGCTCTGTTCGTGAAGAAGTTATATTTATGGCCACGTTTCCACACAACTATTAACAATTGCTTGTCCAAGCATGAGCCCGATGTTATAGAACTACATGTACAGATCACACCAAAGATGCAGAACATTCAAAGTACTTTGCTTGATATTATGAATTACACCGTGAAAGAATTGAAGAGACTCAATAAACATTTGGACTTAGACGAACTGACTGTAGAGAATGCAATAGCAAAGAAATTTCATAAGCAGTTACATTTGCAAGTAGATCCAATCTGGCATCAGCTTAGTACAACGACCAAACAATTGTTTTCCGATTTAAAAACGTTACGTTCCCTTGTTATATCTTTGACATACGAAGATTCTGTTTCATTTTATGCCATGCTAAATCGTTTACGGACTATGGAATATGCCATGAAAGCTGGTGGTTGGATAATGTTGGATGAATTCGAGAATCTGTACAAATATGCCAGAAGCAGAGTTTATACAGATAAGAATGAACTGAAACCAGAACCAAATCCAAAATGGGAAGCTTTATCAGAAGTTTTATCTGAGATTCAAGAACAGAAACATAAGAAAAAAGACTATGAAAATATTGATAAAGTTCTTATCTTAGTACACGATAACAATATATGTCGCCAATTAAAGAATTATTTAACTATGGGTGCAAATGAATATTTACTTTATGAGGCTCTGAAAAAAATATCGCATAATAAAGAACAAAAGATAAGTTGCGGTAGTGGAAAGAACGCGAAAGATCAACCATCAACATCTGAAAGTAATACAGATGAAGAAGCGCAGGAAATGCAAGATACTTATGTGCTCACTTTGACGCAAAAATGTGCAGAAGAAACTCAGCCAAGTACTTCCACAGAAGATGTGAAACATCAGACATTATTTGAAGAATGTTCGCAAGTAAGTTACATGAAAGATTTAGCTTGTTAAAAGCTTATTAGAAAAATGCTTTTTTTTATTAATCCTGTTTTCTAATTTTAAAGATCGCAGAATTGGATTTAACTAGAGAGACTTATGCGGCTTCCGCACCTATCGTTTTCATACAAGCCATCAAGAAAGGAGGGGATCCAATGGCTTTACAACGAATGTTAACTGAGCATATGCCAAACAACATTATTTTATACGTGGCCGATATTGGTACCGTGAGGCAATTAGAGGTGTATCAGAATAATAACCCGTCGTTAAACTTAAAAGTATATTTTTTAATTTATGGCGGGTCGGTTGAAGAACAAGAATATCTTACTTCCTTACGACGGGAAAAGGAAGCATTTCATTCTTTGATTACTACGAAAACTGTAAGTATTCCTATATATGCTCTCAGAACAAAGACAATTTGCTCTTAAACAATTATTAATTTTTCTTACTTTGTAGACCATGGTTGTACCAGAAGATCAAGACGGAAAATCGGACGATTGTTTGGCTCTTGCAATTCAATCGGATAATACAGATCAGGACAATACGCGTAAAGGAGGGATGCAATCTGAAGCTAAAATAATTCCAAAAGTTATTGTCGATATGAGAGAATTCAGAAGTGAATTACCAGCCATTCTGTATACGCGCGGTATAAAAATCGAACCGGTGACATTAGTGGTAGGTGAAATATATATAAATTTGATTAATATGTAATACTGTTATCTGTACATATGGTTTATAATGTTATAATATTACAGGTGGGTGATTATATTCTAACACCAGAAATATGTGTTGAGAGGAAAAGTATATCTGATTTGATTGGTTCTTTACTTTCTGGGAGATTGTACAATCAAGCAGTTTCTATGACGAGGCATTATGCTAAGCCCATGCTCCTCATAGAATTTGATCAGGATAAACCATTCTGTTTTCAGGTATCCAATTTTAGAAAAACAATACAATTCTTTTTATATAACAATTGTAACAATGTTTCTTGTTTCAGGGAAATTACTCTATCAGTAGAGATATTAAAAATACTAACATAACAGCAAAACTGCAATTATTAACTCTTCATTTTCCTAAACTAAAAATTATATGGTCTCCTAGTCCACATGCTACAGCACAATTGTTTGAAGAATTAAAGGTAATACAAATTATATATATATATATATAATTTTGTATTTTTTAAAAAAATGTATACATATAGAAATAATATAATTAATATATATCATAAATTATTATTTATTATATTAGATACTCAAGTTTTGTATGTTTATAGCAAGGACGAGATCAGCCTGACTCGAATGTAGCTGCTAAAATTGGAGCAGATGAAAACATTGAAAACAAGCAAACAATGGAAGAAAAATATAACTCTCATATCCAAGATTTTATAGCTAAATTACCGGGTGTACATTCGAAAAATTTGCGTGTTTTATTGAATAAAGGAGAGTCATTAGATCATCTTCTCCAGCTCTCACAAGTAAGTGAACATCAATTAAAAGGTCTAAACTTTTTTATAATGTATAAATTTCTCTTACAATTTGTAAATAAAAATATTAAATATGAGTCATCTTTAATGTTAGGAAGAACTAAAAGAAATACTTGGAAATAAAAATGATGCTGAATTGTTATATAAAGCTCTTCATGAGAAATGTCTACCAACAGATGAAAACCCGGGAACTAGCAAAGGTGTTTCTAAAGTACGTGGTAAGAGACTTTTCTCCAGAGTAAAAAAATAATGTAAATGATGATACTTAGATAATTGTTAGTGCAACATTTTTTAGTTTTAGTAACTAAATGTTATTACAATCTAATAAACATATTTTGTAAAGCATTGTAATATATTAGAAAGTATTTATATCTACCATTATGTCATCTTCGATACAATTAAGAGAATATACATACCATAAAAAGCAATATAGATAAATTTATTAGATAATAACACAATAACAGCGCAAATATATATAAAATCTTAATGTATAAGGATGCAATAATACTTCATAAGATAACATAAATTAACAAAAAATTTTTTATTAGTAGAATATTGGATAAAGTTTAGCTTCTATTCAGGGAAAATCGTTTATAAATTACACCTGAAATTTTTTGAATGCATTATTTTTTTTGATTTATAATTGATACATCGTTTTTTGTTTTTTTTTTTCAATATTACTTACATTGCTTCAGTAAGATTTTCAACGTCACTGTTACTTTCTTCATCGCTGTTACTAGTTGCGTCAAGATTGTACAAAAACGAATCATTTTCAGACATAGGAAAATAATATCTGGAATAAATGGTAAAACATTTAACATAATTTTTTATGTAGATAAATTCTATATAATTCCAATCATGTTTACTCTGGCTGATCCCAAGTTTTTTGTGTGGCAATTTTACAGTGTTGTTGATTCTTCATATGCTCTAAAACATTGTCTGATTCTGTTTCGCAGAAAATACATCGTTGTAACTGAATTTGTCTTTTTATATAATTGACTACTTTCACCTATAATTTGATAATGTGTTACACAGAAAAGTATATCGTTAAAATTTAACTAATGATCACGATAATTCCTTACTTTTTGATAAAAAGTCAAGTCTTTGACAGTTTCTTCAAAATCAAAACTGTGCGTCTCTTTCATATGTCTCAGGATACAGGTAAATTCATTATTACTATAATTACAAAATAAACACGTTATTCTGATAGATTCGTCATTCCAATCAGACCATGAACTTTCCTCATCCTCATTTTCGCTACTGCCACCTCCCACGTCGGGATTTGTTTTTAAATTAGCCTGTGTAGAAATTAAAATATCATATTTCTGAAGTATTACCATTTCTTAATTCAAGTCGCGTATTACCTGTTTTTTTTCCCAATTCTTTTCTGGTTCTAGATAATTGTTTATATAAAATTTATCGTAAGTTTTATTATGAGGATTTATGCATTTGTGGAATTTTTTTCGCATATGTTCCTTTAATACCGTACGATCCTTAAATGTTCCCTCACAATAAATGCATATTAAACTAAAAGATTGACATAGATAACTTTGTATAATTATTTTTTATAAATATATAATATATATATATATATATATGTATACTGGATTATATTATTGAAGCACATGCAGATTTAATTGTAATGTATGTATTGATTTTTTTATGTTATACCTTTCAATATTATTTTGGATCTTGTCTAGAAGCTCGTCAACGAACACCAAGTTTTCTGACTTGCCAAGGTAAAGATTGTGCTTCTGATAAAGATGGTTTATATACGCGGCACGTGATCCACAGATTTCAGTACGACAGAATATACAGCCGCGCTTAAAACTGGTATCGTCACGTTCAGCTGCTTGTTGTGCCAATGTCCATTCCTTGAAATAATAATTTCATATTGTTACAAAGGCCCTTTTAAATTACATATCAATTTATTGGCTGTTTGTTGTTACACATACCAGTTTAGCCTGATGTATTTCATCTCTCAAAGTCTTGTCCTCCGACAGACAATCAGAGAGCAGGAAATAATGTTCATTTTTACTTGGCTGCCCATCCGGCGTGCAATCCATTAACAATGTACTACAATAAGTCGTTAGTGATGCTTCCTTAAATTTTATGCCCCAGTAATGTACATAACTGAAATTATTTCAGAATTATATCCAACAGTAAAGTATACAAACATGATAGGTCACAGGATAAGAATTGGTCATCGTACCTCTTCAAATTGGCTATTTTCCAAACGTCGCCTATGACCAGGCGATGCGCCTTAAACAAGTGCGTGAGAAAATCCTTCTCGTTTGTCGGAAGGACAAACGTGCTATCACACAAAAGGCATTTCGTATCGCACGGCTTATCGTCCAAACCGACGAACTGCGACTTGTACATCATGCATCTGGACTTCAAATTGAAACTAAGAAAAAAAAAACCGTATTATAATTATTTGGTTTCTGTTAGCTGACAGAACGCATGTTAACTTATGAAAATGCAATCTATATTGTGCCACGAGAAATTTTGCAGCCTCCAAGGTGTTTCAGCACCGGCCAAAGTTGCTATCGAGGTATATATGCATTATGCATGTGACTTTGAGGCGAGGAATCTCGACAGATTCGATTGCTATGATTATGACGGATCGTAACCACAGAACATATACAAATATCGTAACGCAACTATTGTCATGCGATACACTATACAGCAGACAGCAACGTGACCGAGTGAACGAGATCCGGAGCTGTAGGCTGTAGGAGCGGCAAGAGCGGCAAGAGGGTGAGAGATCTCAGATCATGCGCGACTGGCGCGAGCACGCGCTGCGCGCTGCCAGCTGCCAGTGCTGCCCACTTGCTGCTGCCACGCTGGACGGCTGGACTCTTCACTGACTTCACTCTGGAGAGACGGACGAGCAGGTTAGAGCAGATCGCTGTCGTTTATGCGCCTCGTCTTCACTTTCATCGCGTGTAGAATGGAAATCCTCTGTGTCATCTGTCACGACCTACTGACATCATCCGAAGACATCTTTTTCACTCCTTGCGGACATGTATTTCATCACCGCTGCCTGTTACAATGGCTCGAAAGGTAAACACGACCTAGGCGTATCGGTTATGTTCAGTTATGTTTCCACGGATGCGAGTGCGACGCGTATTCTCAAGTATCGTTCGCTCTTCTGCATCTTCCGCTGTGGGTCTTCCTCTTTCCAGGATCGAGACGAATATCTCATATATCTCGTTTCATTTTAAGCCCGAGGACTGCGGGAAGTTGCAGCTAAAGGCTATTCTACAATTGCGTAAGCGTGGTTGTAAATAGTTGTAAGAGTGTTGTAAGACGTGGTTATAAAGCGGTACTTCCGGTTGTAGAGCGTGTTGTGGAAGATGGTTGAACTTCATCTTTCACGACTACGCCAGATGTAAACGTAAGAGCCAACCAATCAGAGTGCTATGTCGAAATACACGTGAAAACAACTCTCAAGATCTCAAGCTGGAAATTATTCTTTTTATTGTAATGTGTTTTTGGTTTTCATCGTTTTCATCATGGAACACGAAGAAAGTACTGCTCTAAGTTTCGAAACACAAAACAGCACTCTGATTGCAGGTTGCTGTAATCTTGTTTACAACGTATCTTTACTCTATTGTAGATTGATCAGTTGTACAACATCCACGACTACTACTACTCCTACTCCTACAACCCTACGTTTACGAAATTGTAGAATAGGCTTAAAACAAATCCATTGTTTCGTTGCGAGATTTCCAATTTCGTTTGTGAATGAAATGACAAAATTGATTAACTAATTTTATTTCACGTATTTGTTCTACAGATCGAGCACCTGTCCGCAATGTCGTGCCAATGTGACGCAGAATAGGATCCACAAGGCTCACTTCACGGTTTTGAACACCGAGACTGACACGGATAATGCGGAAAATTTGTCCTCGCGAGACAGGATTGACAGCCTAAAATTTCAAATCTTACTGAACGAAAGGAATATCAAGCATTACACCTCGAAGAATGCAACTCTGGAGAAGCAGAACGCTGGTCTTAGGCAGGAAGTACGAAAGGTGGAAAGCGAGATGAATCAGAAAAACTCGGCTATATATACCTTGAAGGAACAGATAAATTATTTTAAGGAGAGGTATGAGGCTCTGAGAAAGAAGCTGTCTAGTAGCCAAAGAAACTCCAATGAAAATTCTTTGATTAACGTACAGACAGTAGATGTTTGTAACCAGGTAATTAATTTAATCCTGGAATCCGCATTTGTATTCTGAATATGTTTTTACTAAATATTTTAATAGCATTGTGCTTTATAATGGATTTTTAAAAATAGAGATAATTCTCAAGTCCATAATGCATCACGATGTAATAATAAGCATTTTTATTCTTATAGTAAGATTTTTTTAAAGCAATAAAAATTAGGGACCAACTACAGTTTTTGCATGCGAAATATCGAAATTAATTATTTATATATGTAGGGTGATTATGTATTCTGCTATCGAAAAAGTTATGTTATTTTAAATAACTTTTTTCTTCAAGCCTACATGTGTAATTGATTTCTCATTCTTTAGCCAATAAACACAAAACAGCAAACTGCAGATAAAAATGGTCCATCGTCTCCAGAGGCAGAAGTTGAAATCATTGACAATGCTGACACATTCGACGAGTGCCCAACTGTTATAAAAAAAGCGAAATTATGTTTGCGATCAGGTAACAGTAGCGATAAGACAAATGATGTAACCACGAGCGATGTTAGAAACACCGTAGGAATAAGTTTGCAATCAAAGCAGAAAAATATGTTAACACTAATAGATCTCTCATGATACTATCATCTTTAAGTGTTCGCATAACAAGCAATTCACTATTAAAATTTATTTGTACTATAGTTTACGTCAGCATCAGCTACATTTATTAAATTATAAACAGAGAATAGAATCTTACATACTGGAACATTAGGCTCGAATCATTTCTCTTTCTAGTGAAATTTCTTTTCCTCAATTTTTACTTTTATTTAAACTGAGAATCGACTATAATCGAAATTAGCTTTGTTCTAGATGATAGATGATTATTAGATTTGTTCTTGATTGACTAACGAAATAAAAATATTATATGTTTTTTATTTTCTTTCTCTGTATTGTTACGTGAGCACATGGCGAGCAAAAAGAGAATTTCAATTTAAAGAGAAAAGTTCCAAAAAAATTGGTGGATTTAAAATATAGAGACTTTACCAATTTCTTTGCAACAATTAACTATATTATTTTTCTACTGACAATTTACATGGCAGATGTGATCTTGTGAAATTAATATATTTTAAATCTTATCTTTGTATCAATAATAGTGATAGAGGTATTATTGCGCGAATGCAGCTTTTTCGAAAGTATATAACGCTAAAATCTGTATTGAGATTAAATATAAAAATTTGTTCGTAATATAAAATGTAACAGGAGGAGTAAACATAGCTACGAGTCCCAGATGGTATCGACCTTTCATAGCACCGGGTGCGACCGCGCCTGCAAATACGCAAGGCAGTGCGCTAATAGCACAACTGACACAACCGTCTTCGTCAATAGGACTCAATGTAGCTCCGTTTAGTCAACGATTAGATGGTAAGAGCATGGGCGTTTGCATCTTATCTTATCCTTATGATGTGCTTTGTTTAGTCATATAATATATAAACTTTGTAATGTTCACTTCACAGTACTTGGCAATAACGTTTGGGCAGCTAATCAGCGCTTGTTGATGCTGTTGCAGCAGCAAAATGTCCAGCAGGCTACCATGTCGATGGCCAATCAACCAACTCACAGCCACCCGGGATCACAACTTACAGCGTCGTGTATCAGTCAGTCTGTACCTACTCAAGTACCACAGACTGTTACAGCTTCACAGCAAGCACCAGTTTCAGTATCTTCCATTACGCAACAGATTACTCATTCTCAAGCACAAGTAATTAAATTACATTATTATATATATATACGAAATTTTTATACAAATAAAAGGATAAAGATTTAATGTATTGCAATATGGAGTGTGACATAAAGTAAAATTCTAGAATGAGATGAAAATTTATAATTTATAGTTTATATTTTGGTAAATTGTAAATTGGAAGCCATTCTAAGCATGGGTCAAAGATTACGCGAAATAAATAGTAAAATAAATAATATTGGTTCCATTGTAATTTTTTAGGGCAATGTAACTACTGGTACTGTACAGAGTCAACAACTCGTGCCACGCGAGCGTCAGAACATCTGGCAGGGTATCGTGGAATGGATCGAAAAGGCCAAAAATCCCACAGATTGGCAAAAGCAAACGAGACACTTTCCGTGTCAGGTCTCTGTTAATGCGCAAGACGGAGATCCAGAATTGTAAGTTACCGTTTCTTACTGTCGACGTAATCTTTCTGTGCTTTTATTTTACACGACGTTTGCTTTTCAGGAAAGCGGATACGTGGCCGCCAAAACTGATAATGCAAGTGATGCCGAAACCATTGATAGGAAGTATTGGTGGTACCTATCTAAAGAATTCTAAATCCGTTGTATTTCACCCGACGCCGTGCGAAGCATTGGAATCTTTAACAAAAATGATGACTGCTGGATTTGTAAGTATTTATTATATATGCTGTGTATTAAACTCGCGTTCTTATTTTGTTTGCAAAGAATGAATGCTGCGAATTATTATTCTTATAGACCTTCGACAATGTCTACAATAATACTTAAAATTTGATATATCTCAGGCAGGGGTTGTCCACTTCACTCGTGCAGCATCAAGTCCAGCTTGTGAAATAAAAGTACTTATACTTTTATATACTGCGGACAAAACATATCTAGGTTTTATCCCGAACGATCAAACAGTTTTTGTAGATCGTCTTCGCAAGGTTGTACAGCAGCAGATTACTCATAACAACAAGACAGAAACAAAATATAATTAGTTTCCTAAAAAAACCAATAGCTAAAAAATAAATTTTAAATATATATATTCGTAACCACATTAATCATTAAAGTAGAATGATAAATGCAATCAATGCAATTTATCCTATTTGTTGTTTTTATATATTTCATTTCGTTTAATTATATATATATATGTATAATATATATGTATGTATGTATATATATATATATATATATATATATATATATATATATATTATATATATATATTATATATATTTTTTTTATCGATTCCACGATGAAATGCACGATAAATCAATTTATGGTATTCATCCAGGATTAAAGATTAAATCCTAATCTGTTCCAGTCTATCCATTTTAAGGCAACAAATCTGTGAAACGTAATATATGTAATAATTTATGCTCGTAATTTGACACAAGTGTCTCTGCAATATATTTGATGTAATTGTCATAGATCCGTTACCTCAATTATAAAAATTTATTTATCACTCACCGATCGATGCGCAACAGCAGAGTTGTTGATTGACGCTAGTCGCTACGGTGATCTGTAACAAGCAAATATAAAATCTAAATTAAAGCAGGACAGAAAAGAGACAGTCAATATTTCGAAAAGTAATTATTGAACATTGAATTCTGATTCTATATTTTAGCTCATTAAGTAAATGTCTGATGAAATAATAACGTAATATTTTGAGAATATGTTCTATGTATTGAATACAAACTTCTAGGATTTAAAAAATAAAAATCTTTTTCTCTAATTTTTATTTTCTGAATAACTAATTTTAGAGTGAACGACCCTTCCTCATAAGATATATATATAAATCAATTATATTTACCGCATGTTGCACCTGATGCCTTTCCCTGGCCGCCTCCTCCTCTCTGCAGGCTGCTCGGGTTGTCGGCTTCGCAGGATTCCCTCGATGCGACACTCTCCAGGGTCGCAGGCACTTAACACTCGCGAAAACGCGGGCCATTCAATCGCGCGATACTTTTCACGGCACTCCCGTGAATTAAAACTAATTAAAACGCGATCTGAACGCGATACAGCGAGCGACTTTATTCGCGAAAAACCGCGAAAAATAACCGCGTTGTCAACGCGTTCAGGGGAGGATAACTGGCCCGACAATTTGACTAGACTAGATCAAAGTCCCTCCGCCGAGTGGTATGCCAGTTAATATCCGACACGCAGAGAAGAACGATCTTGATGGTGGAGAGCGAGCTGAACGCACTCTGATTTCTTTCGGGACCCAATTCGGGTCAATTATAATCGCGCGGCACTTTACATGACACTCCCGACGTTATATAGCTGTTCGCGAGACTCTACTGTATTGCAAACGATCAATTGAAAATATTGAAATCACAAATGGATCGTGCAAAAATAATACGCGATGGGAAACAATCGAAGTTTATTGTTTATTGGCATTCCCGTTCCGCGTCACTTCGATTCTTACGGACGAATAGATCGCGTGAAATACCCACTTGAACAAATAAAATATTAATCACTTTGATACTCACATAATTAAATCACTGAACGTAAGAGTTAATTGCGCGAGAGGTAATTCCGTATTATAATCACTTCCATATATGCGAAGAGCGGTCGAGCGGATCTTAATTGGTTCTCGCAAGCGGCGGTGGGAGGTGGGACGATACTACGCGAGTTAAAGACACGCTGTTGATCGATGAAAAATACAAATTAAATATCACACGCCCGCAGTACGTATCGAATTCGTAAACTTCGCGAATATAAAATTGCACTATTAATATATTTTGCACGATTGAAGAGTCGCGATTGCCGCGGGCGAATGATATAATAGCTGAGTGAGACTCTCGCAAGTAACGGTATTCCGTGCGTTGATGAAAACAAGTGGCAAGGCCGCTCACCGATAAAAACAATCGCCCGACTTTAAAGGTACATTGTTTACGTGGTTTTTCGAGGATTCATTCAACGGTCGCGCCTAGTACGTCGCGTCCGTGTCGTCGTGGTATGCCGCCCGGCCGGTCACCCCGCGCCGGCGCGGCGCGGCGCGGCGGCTCGGAGAGGTCGAACGTGATTGGCCGGATTCGAAGGGCTCGGCTCGCGGTCGACGCGGCCGCGGCCCGCCGCCTGCGCGCGAGCCGCAAGGTAATACGCGACATGTTCACGGTCGGTGCGGTCGGTGCGGTGCGAGAACGTTGTCGATCGTATAATTTCTCTTTCTCGTGTAAAGAAATCCGGTCGTGAGTGTTGTAAGCTGAACGTACGCCGATTAACTCCGTTCCTTCACGTGTCGACTGGAACGAGCGAGATGTCGTCGCTGGACGAATTAAACGCCGAATGCCGTGCTGGACGACCGCGACGTACGCATAACCCTCTCGGCTGCGTTTTGGCCGAGTATCCTGCAGTACTCCGTGATCTCGGTGAGTGAATTACACATGAGAAACAAATGATTCGAGAAGCGTGATATATCCGAATCTTAGTAGGAATCGTTGTCCCGCGTGTGTCGCAGTAGGACGATAACCCTCAAAATTCGCGTCTCCTACCTCCGTCTCGACTCCGGATTAGCGAATTGCGCGAAAAGACGCTTCGATAAATACGGACGAACCTCTCGTTAAGCGTGGAAATACTGGAAATTAATAATCGAGTGATTAAAGAGAACGATCGCGTGTTTGGCGTTCTCATTTTGCGTGTCGGTCGCAATCGCGCGAGCTTGCTTTAATAAGCGTTGATGAATATATCGGGAGTGCGAATAAGCTGAAATGTGATTCCGCAAATAAATTCCGTCTTTCATTAAAGAACGGGCACTCGTTAAGGTAATTCATCAATGTTTTAAATTTAATTGTACGTGTGCGTCTTTATTTTTCATAATCTCTACTTTACAGAAAATTAATGTTAAATTGCATCATTTATAAAAATCTTTGCGATCGTTACCGCAGCGCCGTAATCGCGCATACCATAAAAAACAACGAACCATCGTTGTCAAGATACTTAAAAATTATAATTACATAAAAATATATTATCTATTGATCTATTGCTTGTTCCCCAAATTTTCTTCGTTTTGCTCATACAATTTTTTATATAAACGAGCCTATTGCTGCGCATTTCGCGTTCGTGTCTTGCGGATTTATTAACAAAAGTATAAAGGAAAGAGGGTAATATTTTACGATATGTAAATACAAAATCATAGCTGACACAATTTAATATCAATATCTGTAAAATAGAGATTATGCAGAGAAATAAAGAAGCATACGTGTCTTGCGCGGTTTTATTAGCAAAAGAGAAAAAAAAAAAGAACAACGTCAATTCGATCGGAAACGCTTTGAAATAGAAATATTTTAATAAAAAATTTTTTTGATAGTTAACACTCGACAATACGTTACGATACGTACAAAATCATAACTGATACAATTTTATAATTTTCTGTAAAGTAGAAATTATGAAGAGCAAAGAAACCGAGAAAGAAGCGTACGTTTCTAGAGTAGAGATTATGAAAAATAAAGAAGCACACGAATAAATAAATTTAAAACATTTATGAATTACGTTAACGAGTGCCCGTTCTTTAACGAAAGACGGAATTTATTCGTGGAATCACATTTCATCGTATTCGCACTCCCGATATACATTACACGCTGGTTTATTAGCCAAAAAATCGTGAACATTATTACAAAGTTGTTGACAAAGCACGGAAGAGAACCACAAAATCGTGGACATTATCTACGGGATTCATGTTGGACATTGGCTACGTAGTTTACTATCCACATTTTATGAATATACATATAGGCGCTTCAAAATAAATTAACAGCTAAATCGCGCCCATATGGCCGCTCTCAGGCTTCTCTCTGCTTCGATTTGCATAAAAAAATTTCGGGTTTGCTGACAGAGTAAAGTTTCGTTTCTTAAAAATTAATTGCATGTTGCGAATAACAGATGCCGCCTCCTTCTTATAATCAGGCCGTGCATACTTATATTGTGAACAAGATTTTCAATTATTTATATTATTTTACAGTTATGTGCAAAATAATACTAATAATAGCACCGGCTGAAAAAATAAAGAAAATTCTAAATTTTAACAGAATTATATTTTTTCAGTGTTATCTTTTTGTAATAATGAGATGTTATGTTTTATGTTTCTATTAATTGATGTATATTTACTAAATAAAATGAACTAATTTTTAATCGATTAATTTAAAATTTTTAATTTTCTTCATTTTTCAGCCGGTGCTATTATTTTGCACATAACTGTATTTAATCTCACAATCAGCAATATTAAACTTTATTTCAAAAATATCTGATTATAATATATATAGAATAAGTTACTAAGTTCTTTTATTAGATGGGTACCTATAATAAATACTAATGCGAGATATTTTTACAAAGACAAGAATTTATTGAGCCGCAATTTTATTCTCTCGATACGTATATGCAGTACTTATTTTGTATAATAAAGAAGAACTGAATATATTTATCCAATTCTGCTTTTATTTGATGTACGTCAAATGTGCGCCATGCTTATTCGTGTTTCATATACCTACATATGTTTTCCCTTGCGTGATTTTCGAATAACGATATGACGGAGCGTGATGTGCTCTATAAATCTAGGGGTTCTTTTACGATTATTGTAGCAACGTTCATGAGATTTATTGATAAGGCACGAGATAGACCGTTTCTATTCCAAGAATATCGCAAACGTCGTGAGAGAATTAGAATCTCCAGATCTGTCGAAAACAGATTTTGCGAAGTGTCTGCTACAAATTTTGCCGGCAGAAGTATAACAAAATCCGTCAACATGACGGCAGATTCTGCCAATAATTTAATAATTTAAATAATAATTCGTAATAATTCGTAAGAATTTAAATAATATATTCTATTTAAATGATCACGAAACGGCGGATTCTGCTCGGTTTCCGCTGGCAATCTGTTGTCAGATTACATCAGCGGACGATGCTAGCGGAACACGAGCTTAATACGGACACACTTGATGCCAATCTGCCGCGATATTCTGCTCGAATCTACCGGCAAACTGCTAACATTTTGCTCTCGCTAGGATAATTTTGTCAAACAGCAGATTCTGCCAATTCGTAATAATTTAAATAATAATTCATATCTAATAATTCGTAATAATTTAAATAATATATTCTATTTAAATGATCACAAAACGGCGGATTTTTCTCGGTTTTCGCTGATAATCTGCTGTCAGCTGTGGCGATAGGCTATAGATTTCTCTTATAGAATGTAGATTGTTGATCGAGATATTTTATCAGAGAAAAATATTCATCTCCTAGCGTTTATCATTTAGAACGAGGTTAACAAGACCACTTAGGGTCTATGATCCTCGTTAGTTTCATAGTCGTGGCAGCGGCGCGCGGCGGCGTAACGTTCGCGAAACAAATGATACCGCGCGAATCTCGATGATCACTTAAAGATCGTGCCGCGAGGCGCCGGCCGGTGACTAATTGTTACTAACGAGAGCGAAATTACTGAGGTGTCTCGCGTTGAATAAAGGTATATAAAGGGGGTAGCGCGTGATAAAGCGCGGTGCAAAAGCGGACGCCGTCTCGGACGAGAGAGACGTGCGTTCATCGCCAAGCCACCCCCGGGTTGGACATCCCATTAGTCGAGGCCCCCATATTTATGCAAATTTACGCGCGCGCTTCGCGCATGGTCTACGACAATGTGCGAGCCGCGCATCGAGCCGTTCCCGTTTGCGGGCCCTACGACGCCCCTAACGCGTAACCGCGATCAACTATGATATCCGCCGGCAACGCCATTAGTAAATAAGGTGTAGTAATTACATCGCGAAGGAGGGAGCGAGAGAGAAAGTGCTGAGGGAGACTTAATAATGAGCAATTAAAGCGCGAGCTGCGCGGAAAGGATATTTTATTTTTCTTCATTCTTCTTTTCCCCCCCTCCGGCAAATATATGTAAAACCATCTGCTGTCCGCGGGCGTGATCGCCATTGCTAATTTGTAGGGTCGGGGGGGGGGGGGGGGGCGTCTGTTTGTCCCCCCCCCCCCCCCGTGGGATTGTTCTCTCCTGAAAACGCACGCTTTCGCATTGATCGCATTTACGAGGGAGGCTCGCTATGATTACTTACGTGCGAGAACGTCGATATATATATGTCTCGTATCCTCTTCGATGGAAGATATATTGCGTCCCTTCCCGCGCGTAATTCCAAACAGCGGCGCGTTTTGCGAGGAAAAGCGTGACGCCTTGTAATAACGGAATGATATCGCGCGTGAACGAGGCGGTAGCCATCTCGGACGGTGCATTCCTTCATCTAACGGGAGACTTTCTCTTAATTAGTGGAGGAGACGTGCGAATAGAGCGAAGTTTTCGGGGAGACCGCGGTAACCCCGCGATCTTCGAGAACTGCTTATCAGGCGTGAAAGGAAGTTTGGGAACGCGAGAGGAACAAACAAAGGCACGTCTCATTGCGAATCAACGAGACGTGTCTCGAATTCGAGAACCGTTATAGATTCTAGCTTAACGCGACGTAAAATAGATGAAGCTAACTATTGAATTTGCCGATATCTGAAATATGCATATCTCGTGCGTCTTTCTTGCGCTCGATTTATCAGAAGGATTAAGGGGAGCGATTATAATCTATGTATTTATGAATAAATAAATAAAATTAATAAGTAATTAATAATAAAAAATAGATAAGTAAAACATGAGGCGAAGAAATGTACATAAAATTTACATGAATAATATCATTAAGCTGCCAAGATCCAGTTCTGAAAAATAGCATTTTTCTCTAATTATATGCATTTATGTTACACTTTCGGTAGATTTGCAAGTTGTGTGCTCTCCCTGCAATAAAATACTCGACAAAATCGTCAATATTATATCGGACTTTTTTCGCGCTATTATGTCCATTTCTATTAATGTAGATTAACTTTAATCTCGGCTTAACTTACTTTTTATCTTTTTCTAGTTCTAAGAATTAGAAAAAGATAAAAGGTAAGCAAAATCAAGAGTAAAGTTAATCTACATTGGTAGAAATGGACATTAGTCGACGAACTATCGTTTCATCGCGTGGCAATTGAATTTTTTAATTTCTCCCTCGCGCGAGTTAATCGGCGCGGCCCGTTGACATCACGTGACCCGAATTTCGAGATATTCTATAAGTAGAAATCGCGCTTCAACCCTTCCAGTCGTCTCGCGTCATCTCACCGGTCGTGTCGTGGTCATCATCGTTTTCGAGAATCGCGCGCGTAATGCCAAATTTCGCTAAAGTCTTCCGCGGGGCTCGCGACCCCCTCGATCGAAGAGGAGACGCGATCGCCGTTAAAGACTGCACGGAGAGAATTTTCTCTCAAAATTTACCCTGAAAATCAGCATAATCATGGGACCATTTTGTACGGGAAGATTTTTATGCAATTTTCTCTGATTAATATCTATCACAATAAAAATATTAATATCTACTACAATAAAATATAAAATATATTTGATTAATTTTACTATGTACATAGTAAACTTAATTTTACTATGTACATAGTAAAATTAATCAAATATATTTTATATTTTATTGTAGTAGATATTAATATTTTTATTGTGATAGATATTAATCAGAGAAAATTGCATAAAAATCTTCCCGTACAAAATGGTCCCATGATTATGCTGATTTTCAGGGTAAATTTTGAGAGAAAATTCTCTCTGTGTGCGTGCTCACGTACGCACACGAGTTTGCCGTTCGCCGCGAACATACCCGCACACTCGCTCGCCGTTAGCAAGGATACACCGTCGCGGTGAATCGAATCTAAGGGCGGCGTGAAGTGCGGCAAAGTGCGGCGCGGACGGCCCGACGGCCGCGGCCGCGCGCGCGCGCGCGCGCGTCGAGCGAGAGAAACAGCTAGGGAGGGGAGCCCGCGAGACGGAGGGTCAAAAAATGCGAGGCTGCGCGCGCAGCCGCTTTGTCTCTCCCGTCGGGCGTCGAGTAGCGGCGTTGTGGCGCGGCGGCGAGGCGCGGCGAGGAGGGGCGCTCGGAACCACGAGGGGGCCACCGAGGGTCCGCGAGAGCGGACCATGGTGGAGCAGCGGCGAACTGCATCCTCTCAGTCGGCCGCTGAACCCGCGCGCCGTACGGTTGGTACGCGTGCGTTTATCGCGCTCGACGCCGCTCGAACCGTCTGTCCGTCCGTCCGTTTGTTCATTCGTTCGTTCATACGTTCGTTCTCGTTCGTTCGTTCGCTCCGCGTATACCGTACGCCGTCTCTCCGTATCGCCTTCTCCTGACTCCCGTTCTCGCGACCGACCGCGACCGCGTTCAAGTGTGAAATCTGCACGTTTTTTTTCACTCTGTTTTCCTTCCCCCAAAGACTGGTCCGCCCGACCGTCGTCGTCCGGTGGTGTTCCATTCGAGGGGAGAGCGGCAGGGCACCGACCACGGCTGCTACGAAAACGGGGGTGGATCCGGCGAGACTGCGAGATCTGCTACCCCCTTGGATTTTCCGGCGGATCGTCCCCATTCTTCACGCTGGTAGATCGTCCTCGTGCGTGGTCGACGCGAATCTTTCCTGCATGGTGAGTACGCTACAAACAATATATACCGAACGTCGAGCGCCGGCATTTGACCGGCGCGGCGGTTGCCTCGCGAAACGGCCTACCCTCGCCCTCGCCCTCGCTGGCGATTCACGGGGGTGGGTTGAAAGGGACGAGTGGATGCGGGATTTATTGTTCCCGCGAGGAAGTACCATTGCTCCCCGCCGTAGTTGAATACCTAGTTGAATACATCGATATCCGCGTCGAAGAAAAGAGGAGTGAAGTTGCCTCTTCTAAACGCGAGTAGAGCGTTTTCGATTCGAGACAATTTCCATCGTGCACTTGCCCCTTCGGCTTGAATTTCAATGAAATGTTCGAACGATGACTTTGATCATCGAAGTGCACGCTACCGTGACAATCGATAAGATAAACGAGATTTCCAATAATGATCCTGTCGAACGTTTTGTTCTTTTGCGAAAGATCGATTGCACCCGTTCTCGGGCACGCTCGAATTTCGAATTGAATGAATTTGCGCCGCTATTATCGGGTAGCGGACACGATTTTCTATGCCGGTGCGGCAAATTGTAATTCGAACGCTCTTTTAAAACAAAGTAGACAGGTTATGCCTTCTTGACTGCAATCGATCTGAAAAAGAAAAGCCGCTATGGTTATCTTTTATTTGCTATAGATTACTATAGAAAGATATGCTGTCTATAGTAGATAGGAAAAAAGTTACCTGCATTTGAATGTACATAGAAATATACGTAGTCATCGATTTTTCGATCAGATAATCCTGAGTAGAATCTGACGAAATTTCGTCCGACATGTATAGGTTAGGTTAAGTTATAAAACTATTAGGATTATATATTACACGTTTTATAAAGTACGAAAGAATTCATACAGAAATATATTAAAGTGCGCGTCCTATGATTTTCTGAAAAATTGTATTTTGCACGGGTGGGACAGTTGAATTAGCAGCTATAAATAAAGTAGCGTCGCGCCCGATATCTGCATCTTTTCGGAGTAATCCTCGCTGACGTTCGTCAGCCGAGGGACATCGTTTTCAGCTTTAAACTCCGCATTAGCGCGATCGGCTCCGAATTGTCATCGACCGCGCTTAATCTCGAAGCCGGGATTCGCCTTTTTTCTCCTTCTGCAGAAATCCGTTTTCGCTGCCATAAAGGCGTGCTACGCATAGATATGCTTTTTTCATTACAGATTTTTTGGCCCGCTTTGAAATGATTTTTCCTTAGCTTCTAAAGAAGATTATGATTTACTGCAACTTTCCAAGTTTTAACACGCTACATTTTTGTGATAAAATTTGCAAATTCTTAATTTATGATTTTATTAACGAATTCATGTAAAACGGATTAAAAAATATGATTTTATTACTGTTCAAAAACGGCTGTGTCCATTTTGATTATAGAATTTTTAGCCCGCTTTGAAACGATTTTTTCAGCTTTTGAAGATAACTGAAAATTTTTTACAAATTACATTTTTGCATTAATTAATTGTGGATTTATTAAAGATTTTATGTGAAATAAATTGAAAAATATCGTTTTGTTTCTTCTTTTTTTAAAGTTTATAATTATTGAAAAATATATTGTTATTCTTTATTATCTATTTTCTGTAAAGCTTATAATTATCGAAAAATCCTATATTTTCTTTTGATAAATCGAAATTGCTTTCGACTATTAGCTAGAGTCACTGGCAATATTTTCGTTTGAGGAATATCCGTTCTAAATGGGACAAAAAAAAATCTGTGACGAGAATGATATTCGAGATGACGTTTTGGGGCACCACATATACTTCTAATAATAAAAGCTCTCAGAGTGACTCGCTAATGAGTACGCCGCGAAGAAAAGGAACGGCCGCGCTCGCCGGGTTTTCACACGTGCACGCCAACGCGAGCAAAGCAAAAGTGACGCAACAGAGAGAAAAGTGCTCGCTATCGCGGAATAAAGTCGGGTTTTTGATTCGCGCGCTTTGCATGCAATCTCGTGTTGTGGTGGGCTCCGTTAGTATCTGTCGCAATGTTCGCCAGAACTATTTTTACGCCTGGTAATTCTTCGCTCGTCTGAAAGCCATTAGTTAGCAGTTTACGTGAGGTGAGGCCTCTGTTGAAACACTTTTATTGATAAAAGAAATGCATTATTCGTCAAGAAAATTAGAAAAGAAAATTAGATCTCGAGGCGTCACAGTAATTTTAACACGTGCCTCTTTCGTTTAAAAAAATATTATTTTTATTTCTCTTTAGGTACTTAAAAAAAATGGGCAAATCTATATTATTCTCAAATATAAATTATGGAACATTAAAAAATATGCAATATGTAATTAATAACAATTTTTAATTGGGGGTAAAAACCATCCCCGGTGACCATTTACGTAAAAAAAAAAAATTAGGCGCCCATTCTCTGGTTAAAATAGCGTGCAACAGAAAACTATTGTCCGACTTGATGCTGTGGCTGGCGGAGAATATTTATCGTAGCAACCTTTGATCTGCGTCGCGAGCGCAAAATTGATTTCCTCGACTCGCGTTCGTTTTCTCGATACGCCGGAATTTTCATCTTGCCTGGGAATTATTGTATAAATGAACAGGACTGTTCTAGGAAGAAAATTCGCGAATTCGAATAAATCCAAGTGTAAATTCTACTGTCGGAAAGATTAGCGCTAGCTACGAGGAGGCTAGCTAGCTAATTTAAACGCGCGGAAGATCGAATAATCTAAGAACAGATTGACCTATGTCAAGAGTCTCTCAGTCTCTCAAAACGCCCGCATCCCACGTCACTAATTCACTATTCTTATTCGGGCACTCCGATCACGTTAGGCTATCAACAGATGACCCTGATTACTTCTCATAACCTCCACAGGCGCATGAATCACGTGATTAGACAGTTCTCATCCCTGCTCCCTTCCTTTCCTTAGCTACCCCGCGGGCGCGGATATTGCACCTGTGTGACGTGATATTTATCTCTGCAGACGCGCGTATGTTTATTCTCCCGTTTCTCACAATCAGTCACTATCGCGATCCCGGGATACATCGAGTCTTTAGTCGCTTCATTTAGGGTGAATTTCGTTTCACGCATGATGGGCCTGATACATCCCGTACAATAAACTTCGATTTGGCGAATTTGGGCTTATTCTGTAACTGATTGTGAGAGTTTTTATATCTCAACGTCTAATTATTTTAATATTGGTTAACAAGCCTACATAGGGGGTTAAAGAAAAAGCGTTTGATACGCAGAAGACATGTAGCGTTCACTGAATTGAGTTGCTTAAAGAACAAAAGTTGCTTAGTTAACGTGAATCTAAGGAGTGATTTTACTAGAATAGGACCCTTGATTATATGGATACAAATGTGATTTGCTAATTTTTATTCACCACACGCTGTGCGTAAGTAAATAATTATCTTATCGTTGTGCTTCAATATTATGCGTTATTGGGTTGTATTCAAAAGTCAAAACAGACTTTCGGCGAAGCACGAATATAGGACGCTCGATAGGACGCCTGGTGAATTGTCTGCTCCTCCCCTATCTTCTTTCCCCTTTCAGATCATCCGACTTTAATCCGTTGTTTCTTGACGACGCAATGTATTTGACGCCGAAAAATAGACCCCTCGTTAGATCTCGATCTTTAAACGGTCTTTATTACTGTAACGTTGTGCGGACACGCTAATAAACGCGATAACGATCGCGGTGACGCATAATTATTATGCGATTATCATTATCG
Organism: Leptothorax acervorum; assembly: GCA_035220615.1. NCBI lineage: Eukaryota > Metazoa > Arthropoda > Insecta > Hymenoptera > Formicidae > Leptothorax > Leptothorax acervorum. The sequence continues at coordinate 57,344 of JASTWQ010000312.1, forward strand.
GCGCCATCCGCCGTCCGATGCGCTCGAATAAGCGCGTTTCCTCGTATCGATCTCGCCGAGAAAGTCATCCCGCGTATCGATGATCGACGATCAGCACGTGTGACGTAACGCGACATTTTCGTGTTTTCCGCGTCTCCCTTGAACGACCGGTTTTCCTGAGATTTTTTGACGGCGCCGGTCACAGATGCGTGCGTATCAAGTGCATCATGTAAATGTAGAAAAGCAGGTGGAGAGGGGGTCCCGCGCGTTGAATAACAATGCGCATTTCCTCGGCGGCTCGTTCTCGAGTGCACAAAATTGTGCGTGTCTCGCATGATGTAATCATGAGCGGTACTAAGAATGGGATTAACATTGTACGAACTGGAGCTGTAATATACTGTAGAGTCGTATATGTCACGCGTCGAGTGTATACACGTCGTTTTACCATGTGACGAGACACAACTTCCCCTTCTATATCTCGTTACTTCCTCCGGATAAAGTACAATGAAAAAAAGGGCAAATTATAGGCTGCACGAAGTACGACTTTATATGCGTATGGAAACTTCATCGGGCCCTGAACGTATCTTCAGGAAGTAGGGCTCAGCTGGCGTACGTTGACTTTGACATTTTCAACTTTTTCCTTTCGCACACATTTTTTCTCAGGAAACGACAATTCTTGTACAATGTTGTATTTACGTATGTATTGAACAAGATTTTTTTATATTCCTAGAATTTTAAATACTTAAAGTACATATCTTGATAAATCAAATATTGCTACAATGGAAGTCTCAACATTCGTGCTTCCTTCTATTTTGATCTTGATAACATAAGTCATCAATAACCGCAATCTAGCGTAATTGGCGTAATTGCTGTAACATTCCCATCGCGGGGAAAGCTACTGTCCGCGCGCTTTAAGCCCGTAATTAAAGGCGAAGGTGCGTTTCCACGCTCTTAAGGTGTTAACAACGCCAATTATCGATAATCGCGGTTTACAACTATAATTCTGATTACATTCTCATATATCCAGATTGATACAGCCCGTAATTGAATGTGACGTATGAGCGAGATTACGTTTAATACGTATAGCGACGTTGTCATCGAGGAACATCTGGGGGAAGGACTTTCGCGACTCGTGGTTCGATTTCAGCGCCGCTCGAGAGCGCGATACCGCCAAGTTATGCCAACTCCGACATTAGTGTCGCAGTACGACAATCGATCTTTCCGGCTAACCCGTACTACCGCAAAGCTTCCGTCGTGGAAAATCCCACTTCGCGTCTATTAACCTTCGGTATCCTGAACAAACGACTGTCACGTAACATACGAAATTAAAGATAGAGAAAAGACCACGAAACATTTGTTTGATATTAAAAAAACATAATAATATAAAATACAAAAATTCAGAATAATAATGTAAAATCCAGAATTTCTAAAAGTATATAATTTTATCACCAAAAATAATATTTAATTGACCATGACTGGCACATTTATTGAAAATGTCGACACGACGTTTCGAGCCAATTTCGGCTCCTTTTCAAGTGTATAAATAAATTCTTACACGGACATTCATTAGTCACAACATGTACCTGCAAGTCCGATCTAAGACTAAAAAACAAAAATTCGTCACTATAATCAAAAACGTAGAAGAGATCGCAAACAAAAGAAATGTGTCAAGACTTACATGCTATGTGCGTTATAAAATAAAATAGATTGTGTTCAAAAAGGCACGTCTGCACGCCACAGTTACAAACAACACAATAAGCAAAATCATACACAAACAAAAATAAAATAGAGGTTGATCACATAGCCCCTATTAGTCGGTCATATATTAGTCATCTTCTCCGTATCTTTTTGGAGGTTGATCGCCTGATTATGTTTTTTGATGAAAAACATCTCAGCAATCTCTTAAAGATAAAAAACATTTCAAAAAGAGAGAGATTGCTGAGATGTTTTTCATCAAAAAACATAATCAGGCGATCAACCTCCAAAAAGATACGGAGAAGATGACTGTAATATATGACCGACTAATAGGGGCTATGTGATCAACCTCTATTTTATTTTTGTTTGTGTATGATTTTGCTTATTGTGTTGTTTGTAACTGTGGCGGGCAGACGTGCCTTTTTGAACACAATCTATTTTATTTTATAACGCACATAGCATGTAAGTCTTGACACATTTCTTTTGTTTGCGATCTCTTCTACGTTTTTGATTATAGTGACGAATTTTTGTTTTTTAGTCTTAGATCGGACTTGCAGGTACATGTTGTGACTAATGAATGTCTGTGTAAGAATTTATTTATACACTTGAAAAGGAGCCGAAATTGGCTCGAAACGTCGTGTCGACATTTTCAATAAATGTGCCAGTCATGGTCAATTAAATATTATTTTTGGTTATTAATCACTGGCGAAGAAATTCTAATCATTATATAATTTTATAATTTAATTTTTAAGAGTATATATGTATTATATATTATTGTTATTTATTATTATTTTTTGTATGCATATAAAATATTAATATTATTTTATATATGTAGATATATATACTACGATATATATATTTTACATTTTCAGATATAATCATATAAAGAGTTGTTGCGGATAAATTAATAAATGAGGATCGCGATTATGATTGAAGAAAAGTATATTTATATCGCAGCAATGTCTGCGGTATCGCCACGTCATGAAATAATAGCAGGCTCGACTTGACGTAGATTCGAACGACACACGTGTACGGATACCCGAGGCAATAAAAACGGTGTCCTTTAAGGTCGCCGAGTGCAATCATGTCTAATCGATCTCTATCTAATGATTTCTCTATAATGGTATCTCCGGTTTTATCCAAGCAACTTTCGTTTACGTGCAATCGCGATTACGCGATTAAGCACATGTTCGCGATAAAGGGCAGTCGTTCGCCCCGCGATTCGACCCCATTCGACGCGGAACTTTACGATACATTTTCGCGACCCTTCAATGTATCCCCACTTAAGATCATTTAACGGTACATTTAATCATCTTTATATTTAGACTTTGCGATACAAATATGTTATATTTATATAGAAAAACCGGTGAGAAAACGGGTTTTACGCGTATCTCGCCGGTTAATGAACGAGAAACGGGGGGAAAAATCACGGACACGCGTCGGTTCAAGATTTTGCACACGCCGATGAGAGACGGGGTCGATATTTGCGCGGCTTATTGATTGACCCTTGAAACCACGTGTGTGTTGCCAGGCGAAGCGACGCCGCGCCGCGGTTGCGGCGACGAGGAAGTAATTCTCGTTTCCAGCGTTTTCCCTTTTTTTCTCTCCTTTGTCGCCGCGCGTACAAATTCGGGCTTTAACTTCAGCCAGCGCTTCTCTCGTAAATCATCCCGACACGGCAAAGTCGCCGCTATTGCTTCTGAAAACATCCCGATGCCACGGTCGCATTAACTCTGCAAGAGCATCACGCTGGGCACGTTTTATACCGATAGTCCGAGGTTCGCAATTTATTATACCTTCTACGTGTCTTATACGAATAACTTTTGTATTATAGAAATATAGAGTATTGTTATTTACGTAGAATTGTTACATAGAATCTTCTTTATATAGTTTCTCGTGTTATTGCCAGTTTTGTGATTTAAATGACTGAAATATTTCTCTGACTATTGTGTAATTTTTTATTGGAGATTTTATAAAAAAATTTTTTTTTGGTTAAAAATCCAATAAAAGTCAATTATTGCACGAGAAATAAAGTACATCTATTTTTGAGAACGCTTTCTATAGACGACCGTATTTATCACTTAAAAGCATTCAACGGTGACAATCGATGACTACAGATGTCACGTTTTAGGGGACACTAGTAACACGTTTATTCCATGTTTCCATTATCTCGCACACACAGAGCTCCGTTTGTAACATCGGCTTACATCGACACGATCGTTTTCCGGACGTTTAAGAGCCTTCCTCTCCCCGTCCCTCTCGAAAGCACTTTGGCCACCGGATAGTCGGCTAAATCTTTTAAAACGTCAGCTCGCCGACATGTCGTGATATTTCATATTCACGTGGGACAAGGGGAAGACCGGAGCCCCGGTGGTGGACGCATCTTTTCCCGGATTTGTCACGGCGTCTCGATACGCCTCCCGGCTCTTAAAAGTTTCGCTACTCGTACGAGCGCGCACGTGAACACGCGCGCGGGCTTTTAATTGCCCATATTTTTAGCTCGGGTGTCCGGTTCGCCCGCGACGATAAATTTCTCCGCTCCCTGACTTCGGCAGGATTGCCGGCGTTCGTTCCCTTCCTTCGCCCCCCCGTCGTCGTCGTCGTCGTCGTCGTGAATCTTGTACCTGGGCCCTACACCTGAGAGAGTGCAGTGGCGTATCCCTTCCCACCGGATCCGATCCGAAGGGCCCCGCTTCTTATAATCCGAAAGCAGAAGGGAGGAGGTTCGAAGGGAAGATGGAAGAACGGAGGGAAAAAAAAAAACAATTATGACTCGAATATGAAAGCGCGTATTTGCAATAAAATACCGGCTACCTGCTAGATAATTAATATGCTTAATGGGCCGACGTGTTACGGGAAAATAGCAAATTAAACATATCGCACAGTCTATTGTTAGATATCTATTGTTAATGCGCGATGCCGAGCTCTAATCGCATAATATTAAACTAGTTTCGATCGCCATTAGGTCATTATTTTGTGCTGATTAACACGAAAATAATAAATCGAGACTCTACACTGTTAAATATTAAAGGATATAATTTAAACCAATACCTTGAATTAAACAACATTTTGTTATTTTTACCATGTGTGTTATTTTTACCAAATTTATTATTTTAACACAAAACAGTATTATTTTCCATATTAAACTATATCCATTGGTTTAGTTAAACGATATATTTTTTGAATAGAAGCAGTGACGACTTATACTTATAAGAATGGTTAAAAATGACTGAAATTGAGTATAATTTGACATTACGAATTTAACAGTGTACATGTATCACGCAATTGGTGCGTGTTTTCTGGCTTTGTTAGCTGGTAATATCGATGAAGCTTCGTACAAGCCTTATCTGAGAGCCTCATATGTACCATTTTACACGATATTGGCTGATGGCAAACCTCGAACAAGAATGAAACGGTACAATGTACTTGTGCACGTCGCCGTACTTTCCGCATGATTGCACGAACGTTACAACGAAGCCGCAGAATTTTTTTTCGCCGCGACGCGTTTCCACGTCTCGTTACCTCGTAACCCTCGCGGGACGCAGGAATCGGATCAGGATCATTGCGGAACAACGCGGCACGGTACGTGAAGGAGATGGAGATGGTGGAGGAGGAGGAGGAGGAGGAGAGGAGGCCGCATATTGTCGAGGCGTAACGGATCAGAGTGAAAGTCCGAGACACGACTCGCGCCGCTCGCTCGCCTGCTCGCGAGCGAGTCCGTCTCTCTTCGAAGAGGAGCCTTCGAAGGCGCGATATCGGGCCTGACTCGAACCGGGTCCGAAATAGTCGTGAGCGCGTTCGCGCCTCCCGGCCTACCGATACTTACGCAATTACGAGACGGTACCCTCTTTTTCGAGTCTCTTTCTTTCTACCTTTCCTCTCCAGGAAGCACCTTCTTTACTCGTCTCGCTCGGGCACGCGTTCGTTTTCGCTCCTGTTTCACTTCGACGAGAGGCGCGTGCGAGTGCGTGTCCGTGCACTTCCGACCCAACTACTGGCCCAAGTACTCCGCGCCACTTACGCGTTTTAGTGGCGAAAGGGCCCTCACGAGAGTCGTTTCAACAGATTATTTTTATCGCTGAGATGCGATACCCTTTCGCTTTCGGCAATTCCGGATCTATACAAGAGAACGCACGCTCGCCATTTCCGTATCTTCGATGCTCGGCGTGTGCCAAATGTTAAAGTTGTTGCGGCTAAATTGGAGTCTCAGAATTTTATTATCCAGAGCTACGTTCACAAAAAATATTGCTCTCAATCGTTCGCTGAATCTCGTGGTCTTTCGTAATTCTTTATTTATCGAAGGATTGCACAAAGAACCCAGAGACGTAGATACGATTGAGCAACAAGTGTCTACGTATTATTCGTTTCGAAAGTCCTAAGTGACGGAAGTGCATCCTACTCCGTGTTCGCGGAATTGCCACAGGCACTATTAATTGCTGAATCGGAATACGGGTAGCAGTCATTTTGCGATTGGTGATTCACGATGCCTACATTTCGATTTCTATGTCAATGACGGGATATAAACTGTATATTCGTCTGCGCTAAATTGGACTAGTTTGTGTAGGTCGACAAAGAGGGACCTCGTTCGAGATATTCGAAAGGGTACCGCAAGCCGATATTTAGCCCGGTTGCAAAGCTCCTACAAAAATACCGAAAGAACTATTTAGAAGTACAGGCGTGGGCATATCGAAAATATAATCTTGGTTTCAGCTCGTATATTGGACATTCATCAATTCACGCAATATCGATGACATTCGAAATTAATTAGACATTTAGAAGTGTCTAAATATTGAAAGTATCGGTGTCACCAATGAATTTTTTAAGATATGAATATCTCGCTTTTTTTCGAATTGTATTTCGATTTATAGCATGAAGAGATGAAAAGATTACTTTAATCAAAGAAAATGTTAATGTTATGATTGGTTAAACTGTTAAAATATTATTTGTTAATTGGAGTAGGAAGGCCGAGTACAGTTTTTTTTTTTCCCTGAACTGGACCCGGGTTGTGTGTGTGTGTGAATGATGGCAATCTCATCTTCATCTTTATCGAGAAAGTCTCTCGCTACGAGAAAGTCCCGTAACTGCGTAAGCCGTAGCGAATGCCGCGTCGAAACAATGACCGGTATTCGGAGCGTGCATTTATTTAAATCGCGAAGAGAGGCAAGTGTTGCTCCTTGCGCGCCGAGTACGCAGCGAAGAGGTTAAATATATCTTGGCCTGGCCTAACCGTTCCTCCTCCTATCCTCATTCCTTTCGAACGGCCGGTCTTTGCTAAGTCAGATACGAGTGCAGGCACTCTGGGCAAGAACCACGCGAGGGTCGCCCCGGTGGCGAATAATCGGCGAAGTTTCCAAGATTAGTTACGGGAAACCATTGCGGAGACCATTTGTTCGTAAATCTCATGACTCACGGGTTAGGTAGACAGATCGCTTATCGCGGAGTCACGCGTATGGAAAATGCCGGATTTAATATCTAAATTAAATTATTCGCACCGTACTCGCGAGATTTGTGATGTTAATGCAGCATGCAGCGCATTTACGGTCTAGTTCTGGCGGTTTAACGTCATTACTCAGCGGTACCGTAGTTAATAGCGATCTGTTTAATTTGTATAAATAGTATGTTTGATTCGGCGTTAATGCGCTTGTTGACTGAAAATCGAGCTCACAATAACGGAATTGATTATTTTGAAAATTCATTCGATTAAATTTCATAATTAATGCTGATAAGAGGACAGCCGGAGGGGGGTGACTGTGCACACAGCCGCGTAAAATACCGCCCAAGGAAAATATTTAGGCCGGAAATTATGCGCGATATATTTTCGCACTCCAATAATAAACTAAGCTACGCTCGCAGCGGATAGCGGATAGCGGACCAAACGAATAATGATCGTTAAATTGGACCTGACGAGCGCAGCTTTCGTTCGTCGACGCGTGATACATACTATCGTCGCGTGTAATCCCGATTTATTTCGCGCCCGATTTCAATTACGAGAGCCGTGCGCTGAATCATAAAGCTCTGCAACCCGTCAAATGGAAATAAATGCGCTTTGATAATTACACGAATACTTTTGAAACGATATCTATCCACACTTTTGTAAAAAAAAAACTCATTAGCTACATATGCGAGCGTACCGAAAGGTATCGATTGGATTATACCTCCAAAACTGTACAAAGGATTTTACACTCTATAATGGAAATAATATATCGCGTTTCGTATAATTAAATATCGTGTAATTATACATTGTATAATTAAATATCGAATTATTTTTCGATGTATTTATTTATATATGGAATTAACAAATATGTTTTTACAAAACTGTGGATTATTGCTTGTGGAATATTGCTCGAAAAGAAATTCCGTGCAGTTATTGAAGGCGTATTTATTTCTATTTGACGGGTACGTAACACGAGTGTGTGATGTAGGTGAATGTTTTTTCACTTTGCACTCTTTAAAAAATACGACTGCAATTTGCAGCGAGTAAAATGCCGATGCGTCTGCGAAAAAATACGCGCGGTAAGTGCCGCGGCGCGTACAAATGGGAAGTGTGCGGTTCGCCCGTGGGTGCTTGTACGATGTGGAAGGAAAAAAGAAGGAGTACGAAAGTGCAAGTCGTTTGCGTAACGCGTGAGTTACTTACGGCGGCGTTCACACCGTTAGTTAAAACAACTGTTACAGTCGTTCCACTGTTACGACGCTTTAATAGCTCGCTAGCAATAATGTTATACGTGACGTAAGATTGCTTAATAACCAATAAAAATATCCGAGGTTTGCTGACAAATGCGTGGAAAAAAACAAAAACGGATCGTTCGTAAGATTTAAAAGCTTCGCACATTTGTCTTTTACGTAGCTTTTAGAAATGCAATGTGGGAGATTACGAATCAGACTTTGTGTTCGTTTACGATGACAATACAATTTTACAAACGGACGAAGGAGCGTTACGCGGCGAGTGTATCTGTGTAGGAGATTTCTCACGAGTGATGAAAGTGACTTCCCCGATCGACCTCTCCACACTCGATAACACCGACGTTCCTCTAAGGCTTCTGTTTATCTCGGGGTATCGCTTTACGGGATTGTTCGTGCAGATAGGCGGCTGGCAATCGGAGCCAAGGTTCGCTTTGAGAAAGTTACGGCCTCGACGACAGAGCCGAGTAAAAATTTTGATAGCGCCCACGTAAGGACGACGTAATAAGATTATACCCTCGCTTTATAAAGATTACTTGTTGCGGTGTTCTTAAACGCGGCAATAAAATCAAATCCAATTTGAAATACGACATATACTCTTTTTGCCGGGATGGATATAAAGAAAAACCTCTGTAGTGGATATTTATGAAATTAACGGAGACATACATTACGGTACACTAGCGAGCTACTTGTTTTTCTCTCTGAATTGTAAAATTGTGCGGATCGATTATGATAATTGACAGCCAGATGGTTCAAGATTATAAAAAGATCCTAGATGCGACTGTGTGCGAGACACGATATAATATTGCAAAGTCATCTTTTCACGGCGATGGCTTTGCAATAGACATTATTTATCGAGTTTTCGAGCCGTTATGTCATAGCGCGTTATTAGTCTATCATTAATCCGTACCAATATGAAAACACAGATATTGGAAATTATACGTTGCGCGATGTAATCATCCCTCAATCATGCACAACCTTAAAAAAAAAAAAGAGGGATACCCTCGTAACCTTCCAAATTGCAATTCGCACGCGTGATTAAGCGCAATATGCATAACTGCCCACGACTATCACGTGCATTGTTTCATTCGTCGGTTTTCTCGAGGATTTTGTACAACCACCGTTAATTATAGTAATTGCTGCATGGTACGCATTATCGCGGAATGTAGTTATGCAAACGAGAAGAGAATAGATTTCCCCGAATGGAGCGCGAAAAAGACAGAATGAGAGTAACGAAATGTTGCAACGAGAAGTACCGAGATCAAGAGGAGAAGAAGTCGGTCGCTTTCGACTCGGTCCTCGCAAATTCCGTTGTTCCGATTGCTATTCGTTGACGAAGGATGTCGGCCGGGATCGGCAGGTTCTTCGACAGCTATCGTTATTATACTTCCCACGACCGGATTCGATCCTAACGGCCCCGGCCGGCGCGGCGGTGTCTCTAAACACGCCCGACTGAGAAGGCGGAGGCGGTGCTGCGAGGCCGGATAAGTGTCGGGGTCCGTCTCCCTTGGCATAAGGCCGGAGCAACTCAAGTGTTGAACTCAATTCCGTCAGGTTCAATCTCGCGTTCGTTCTCAAATCCCGTTCCGTCCGGACGGAAGTTCCCAAACAGAAGTTCCCGAACATCTCGTGTAACACATCGCAACATATCGTCATGAGTTTCCGAAAAGTAGACGACATCTCCGTGATCCTCTCTATGTGCATAAGAAACGATCGCAATGTTGCAATTTTTAATCAGATTTCTTCAGAAAGATGATAAAAAAGTCTAGCGTTCTTCCAATGTATACAATACAACGTGATATAAATGTGATAGATGTTGCACAAAGGAGAATATAATATATAATTTCCTTTATTATTTTATGTTATTATATCATGTCATTATATTATGTCATTATATTTCATAATCACAACTGTCGTATTCTTTTCGTTAATAATAATTTCTCAAACAAAAAATAATGATAGAAAATACAATCGTGACAAAAAGTAAAAAGGTCCTTTTTATTTTTTGTTTCATATAATAATCGAGTTGAGCGAGGAATATTCATGTTGCAGAGAATACTTACTGCATTTCTGGTAACATTGTCTGGCGTGAGTCATCGCGGCGCTTCGCTGCGGTGAGTTACCGTTAACTCTTAGCACGTCGACGCGACGTTGAATCCGTGAGCACGTGAGAACACGCCTTTTTGCCGCGCTCGTTATTTCCGTCAGTGAACTCGGCCTGTTGTTTGTTTACGCAGCCCGAGCCTTTTCCGAGGCTCGACAACTTTTAAAACGCGAAGGGCACCAAACACATCCGAATGTCTCTGTTAGCTCGAAAACGTTGGGAAATAAAACGGCGTGCAGTTTATCGAAGCTTCCTAAAGTCTTTTTCGTTTGCGATATAGTTATCTTTTTGCGAATTTCCTTCGCAATTTTGCTGAAAATTTCGTTCCTCCTAGCACTGACAAAATTTCGCGCCGCCTTTACGGTGAACATCAGTCACGTCTCGCACGGTGGTGGTGGCGTAAGAAGTTATGAAACGTGACGCGAGAGCATATAAAACGTCTCCTCAATTACGAGCTCGCTCTATTCAGACGCTCGGATGCGTCTTAGCGAAATTGGCTTTTCTTGTCTCGCGCGAATCCGAGGCCGGTTTAACCCTTTTCTCTACGTCGTATTAAGCCACTTTGTTGAACTTATTGACAAACGAGATAGGAATGTACCGTAATTACTAACGTAAAGTAATGGTGTCGCAAGTTGAGAGAGTGGGGAGAGAGAAAGAGGTCTTGATCAATCGTGAAAATATCAGAAATTATCGTGAAATTCATGAAATGATATACGTCACGAGAAACAGTGTCGAAGTATACTGAAAACTGACATACTTTCTCTCGATTGCAGCTTTTTACAAATTCGGGGAGTCGACTTTTTCTTAATAAAACTTTTATCTTCGTGATTTTTGTTCCAACTTTTGTTTCAAAAACTTTTATTTCTAGATTATGTTTTTAAAGTTGACTGACAGGATTGGTTGCGCAGAATCAACTTTTGCCGTTTAGCTGCGTCTTAATGCTTCAGCAAGATCCGGTATGTCCATCCGGTACGCGAAAGGAGAGAGAAAGAGAGATTGAGACGCATGTTCTTTTTCCTTTACTTTTTTTTTTTTGCGGTATGCGCCCATATTGTACTCGCGTGATCTCCCTTCGTAGTCGTCGTCGGGTGGTGCTAGTACGTACGAGAGAAATAAATTGCGTGGGACGTGATGCTTATGAAGGTAATTGAGCACGTGTCGCGTCGCGTTGATGAGCTATTATAAGGATCGCCGAGAATCAGCCGTCCTTATAAAAATTGTCCGTTCGCGCGCTCGCGCGAACGCATTTGACAAGGGGACATTACGAGAGACGACCGCGACGTCGTGCATCAGGCTTGACGGGCGCGAACGAGAGAAAATTACGCTACAAATTCGCACTCTTGCGAGGCGAGAGGGCCAGCTGACGACTGGCGGCGCGGACAAAAGTATAGATGACGCCCGGAAAGACCTCTTTCAGGGTCGGCTGCCGTAAAGCGAGCGAAATGACTTCCCCGCGCGAAGTACTTAGGTATAGGTACCTACGTCATTCGATTAACCGAGAAACGAAGTTCTAAACTTTTGTTAGAGCAACTAATTCAAAATATAATTATATAAAATAATTATTGAAAAATAGAATTATTTTATATAATTATATTTTGAATAAAAATATAATTATATAAAATAATTAAGATTTTTAAGACTACGCTATTTTCTATTGTTAACAAGTTTTGGACGGGTCGTCTCAAATTCGTTTGCTTCGCAGGAGTGAAGCGTGCGAATGCGGCCCTGTCGCCCGTATCTTCATGAAACCGTAGCAGCCCATCTTGTGTAAATTACTCGACAGTTGTCACATGGGGTCCCTCGCTTCGCATGATATCGCTTTGAAGTCTAAAACCAAAGAACGCGCGAGATCATTCGCACCGCGTAGGCCGGCATCGCGTGCATCCGGGACAAAGGAGGAGCGAAACGTAACGTGTAATATGTAAATGCAGAAACTGAGTTAAAACAGATGTTCTGCTGAGATGATTATACACAGTGATAGGTAAAAAGTGGATCTGTGAAGTTAGCACGACATTCTACGAATTTCAAAAAAATACTAAGAGTTCTGGTAGCACTTTTCATAGTTCTACAGTTCCTGATAAAAATTAAAAAGAGTTCCGCATTCCTTGTATTAAAAAATCGAAATTGAAAAATGTCGTGCTAACTTCGCGAATCTAGCACGACACTTTCTCCTCTAAAGTACCAAAACGCGTTGAATATTATAATATTTGACAAGAGTTCCCGACAGTTCTAATCGAATTCCACACATATATACAATTATAGATCGATATTCCACCAATTAACATTTTTGAACAATTATGATGTCCGCCCCCAGCATGACGCTTGATGACAAGTGTCGTGCTGAAGATTTTCCGCGGTTTAACGATTATTTTCGACAAGTCTAAAAGAGTTCTGTGCTTTAGAATTAGTTGTAAAAAGAGTTCCGATGATTAACTATTTTTTAAACAATTTTAGCAGTTACGTCCAGCACGACGCTTAGTGAAAATGTGTCGTGCTGATGATTTTCTGTGGTTCTGAAGGTGGTTCTCGGTAGTTCTAGCAGAGTTCTATGCTTTAAAATTATTTTTACAAACAGTTCCGAACAATTACTATTTTTTAAACAATTTTAGCAGTTACGTCCAGCACGTCACTTAGTAAAAATGTGTCGTGCTGATGATTTTCTGCGGTTCTGAAGGTAGTTCTCGGTAGTTCTAGCAAAGTTCTATGCATTACAATTATTTTTACGAACAGTTCCGAACAATTACTATTTTTTAAACAATTTTAGCAATTACGTCCAGCACGTCACTTAGTAAAAATGTGTCGTGCTGACGATATTGGGCACTTCTAAAAATAATTCTCGGCAGTTGTACAAGAGTTCTATGTTTTAGAATTAGTTGTAAAAAGAGTTCTAAACGTTTACTATTTTTTAAACAATTTTAACAATTACGTCCAGCACGACACTTATTAAAAATGTGTTGTGCTGATGATTTTCTGCGGTTCTGAAGGTAGTTATCGGTAGTTCTAGCAGAGTTCTATGCTTTAGAATTATTTTTACAAACAGTTCCAAACGTTTATTATTTTTTAAACAATTTTAGCAGTTACGTCCTGCACGACACTTTTTTATTGTAAGTAAACTACCTTCAGAACGGCAGAAAATAATCAGCACGACACATTATTACTAAGCGTCGTGCTAGACGTAACGGCTGAAATTGTTTAAAAAATAGTAAACGGTCGGAACTGTTTGTAAAAATAAATCTGAAGCATAGAACTCTGCTAGAACTACCGAGAACTACCTTCAGAACCACAGAAAATCATCAGCACGACACATTTTTACTAAGTGACGTGCTGGACGTAACTGCTAAAATTGTTTAAAAAATAGTAATTGTTCGGAACTGTTGGTAAAAATAATTGTAATGCATAGAACTTTGCTAGAACTACCGAGAAGTACCTTCAGAACCACAGAATATCATCAGCACGACACAGTTTTATTAAGCGTCGTGCTGGACGTAACTGCCAAAATTGTTTAAAAAATAGTAAACGGTCGTAACTGTTTGTAAAAATAATTCTGAAGCATAGAACTCTGCTAGAACTACCGAGAACTACCTTCAGAACCGCAGAAAATCATCAACACAACACATTTTTAATAAGTGTCGTGCTGGATGTAACTGTTAAAATTGTTTAAAAAATAGTAAACGTTTTGAACTCTTTTTAGAACTAATTCTAAAACATAGAACTCTTGTACAACTGCCGAGAATTATTTTTAGAAGTGCCCAATATCGCCAGCACGACACATTTTTACTAAGTGACGTGCTGGACGTAACTGCTAAAATTGTTTAAAAAATAGTAATTGTTCGGAACTGTTTGTAAAAATAATTGTAATGCATAGAACTCTGCTAAAACTACCGAGAACTACCTTCAGAACCGCAGAAAATCATCAGCACGACACATTTTTACTAAGTGACGTGCTGGACGTAACTGCTAAAATTGTTTAAAAAATAGTAATTGTTCAGAACTGTTTGTAAAAATAATTTTAAAGCATAGAACTCTGCTAGAACTACCGAGAACCACCTTCAGAACCACAGAAAATCATCAGCACGACACATTTTCACTAAGCGTCGTGCTGGACGTAACTGCTAAAATTGTTTAAAAAATAGTTAATTATCGGAACTCTTTTTACAACTAATTCTAAAGCACAGAACTCTTTTAGAACTGTCGAAAATAATCGTTAAACCGCGGAAAATCTTCAGCACGACACTTGTCATCAAGCGTCATGCTGGGGGCGGACATCATAATTGTTTAAAAATGTTAATTGGTGGAATATCGATCTATAATTGTATATATGTGTGGAATTCGATTAGAACTATCGGGAACTCTTGTCAAATATTATAATATTCAACGCGTTTTGGTACTTTAGAGGAGAAAGTGTCGTGCTAGATTCGCGAAGTTAGCACGACATTTTTTCAATTTCGATTTTTTAATACAAGGAATGCGGAACTCTTTTTAATTTTTATCAGGAACTGTAGAACTATGAAAAGTGCTACCAGAACTCTTAGTATTTTTTTGAAATTCGTAGAATGTCGTGCTAACTTCACAGTGATAGGTGAAAAGTGGGTTTAGTCAGCGTTTACCTAGACACAAAGAAACGTATTTTAAAATTTCGATGTAAAACTACGTGAAAAGGGGATCTTATACGCGCACATACGACACGATTTTGATTTGAGGGAATAAAAAAGGAGTAAAAAGATTTATTTATCTCGTGTGTGCACGTGTATTAATTTTCCTGTTAAACTTCAACGACGTAACTTTCGGTTGTTTTCGACGTGGCTGCGACGTGGGACGCGATACCCTCTTACCTTATGCCATTACCATCGTCATAAAGTACGAGCCCTTAAGGGCAGCCGCGGGAAAACAATTTTTGCGGCCGCTCTTTCAGAATCGGCCGCTCTTCCTTTTTAGCTTCGTTCCGGGATTTACAAGCGGTCGTCGCAACCGGCGAGCGGACGCGGAATTATTTATAATAATTACAAACATGCGAAAGAAGCTCCTCCGTTGCTCGGTCCGTGCCGCCCATGCAAGTGAGCGAAACACGCGGTGGATACACGCGAGAACGGTCGTTCTCGCACCACGTGCGTGGACCAAATGCGTAACGCGAGACGCCGGGGATTAATGCCTTGCCATTCATTACAAACTTCTGCCGTGTACGTTTTTTTTTACACGCGATCGGCTTCGGATTCGTGCGAGTGAGAGAGGCGGAAGCAATCGGAACGAAAAACAAGCGAATAAAAGAAAGAGAAGAACATATCAATGAAAGAGAAGATTCCTAAAAAAATTCATAGCTTTATGAGAAATCTATTAAATTAGATAAAAATTTATATAAAAATTAAATAAGATAAAACTGATAGCTAAAATAAGAGTGACTGCCGTTTTTCGAATTGCATATCATTTTACGTGCAAAAGGCACGTGGCACTTGAAGAACCGCTAGCACTTGGAGTTAGGAAGCATGAAATTGGAGTCTCTTATTTCGGTGAGGCTCACCCCACGATGTTAACTCGGTCCAGTTTAAGTCTCAACCGCGGCACGAAGTGCGAGTCACGGGTGTCTTTTATCACCGCGAAAAACGTTCTCACGCGAAACGAGTTTCATGCGTTTATAAACGGCGCTCTTTCCGTTTTGGTCTTTTCTCTGCTCCGACATGTCGCTCTAGTTGACCCAATTTAGCGCGATGAAAGGAACGCGCAGTTCCCTTTCGGTTTTATTACAAAGATAGGGCGATGCTATCTTAATAGGGACACCTTACCGAGCGTTCAAAAGGGATGCACGATTAAGCGATTACGCCTTGCACATTTCACATTTGCATAATTTCGTACGTTCTACTCTGATTGAAATCTCGCACGCGGTCGCTTCTCAGAACAATAACTTTCGAAAGATCGCTACAAATATTCGATGTATCGCGCGAGAGTATCAGTGCCGTTGCTGGGTCTCTCGGTCTGTGCCCGCAAAAATCATTATCTTTAATTTATCGTCAAAAACCCGCGTCAGGTAGTAATTACGAACGCGCATACGTGCGTGTACACGCGGCGTTGTGGCACGTGCGTCAGTCGGACGGGCGCCAGCACGTGCAACGCCGAAATGGGGTCCACGGAGAAGGCGCGAAGCAGATTGTGCGATCACTTTCGCGAATACATATTCCGTCTCCTTCTTTATTAAAATATTAATGAGTTTTACACTGGAAATAACGATAAAATTCTCGGCTAAATATAGCTTGGAGTAATAATTTCGACTGGCATCCATCTGTCTCGGTTTTTTCTCATGAAGAGTTGGTCTAAAGATTAAAGAATTAAAGAATAAAATAATAATACGATATCTCCGCGTACGAAACGGATACTATATTTAGAATGATAAGAGCATGCACACTCCGCGTGGTTTCATTTATGTTTTACTCTTCGACAACGACTCTCGATAATAAGATTCCCCCGGTAAACATCGAGTGTGTCTCTCTCAATGGACCTTCAGACCCGAGAGAGCTTTACTTACCGAGTGCGCGGCACTCGGTGATAAAACTCCCCGAGAGTGGACACCTCGCCTTAGCCTGGAGGTCCGAATGGACGGGATGGAAATATTTGACTCTTGCCCTCTCAAATACACACGCACAGAAAGGGACTAACTCTTTCGTGCGCGCGAGCGAGCGAGCGAGCGAGCAAACTCGTGAGCGCACTCATGCACGCACGCACTCACGTTCGCGTATGTACCTGCGCGGGTCGCACGTGTTGTATGCCGGTGTCGCTCGGGCTTGACTTATGTGTGCAGCAGCTGCAGCACTGCAGTGTCATTGACATCGGCGGCGCACACCAGTTTCCACGTCGCGCTCACTCACGCAGCCAACCAGCCAGCCAGCCAGCCAGCCAGTCAACCAACCAACCTACCTACCCACCACCACCATTACCACCCGGCTCTTGTCCTCCTACCGATCGTACATTACACGCGAGGACGATTATAGCCCCGGCATGCTAACCGGCTGGCTGATGTTCGCTGTTCGCGCTCGCGCGCGATGATCCTCCCGCCCTTCCTTCTCGTTTTCTTTAAACTTACTTTGCGAATTCGCTTCGGACTATCTTACGGGTTCTCCTACTTGCTTGTCTCGACCTTCCGAAACTGTGCGCAGCTATCGATAACGCGATCTCGAAATTATAGCGGTTCGGTATTCAATACTGTGTTATTAAGTTCGCGACGCGAGAAAAAGATCCTTCCCTCGATAGTCCTACCTTATTTTTCTCTCTTATCATTTATCTTTCCTCTACTTTATCAGCTTTGTCGTCTGAGAGAGTTGCACGTCCTGCTCGTCGAATTAAGGGGCTCTACGTATGAGTGTGGGTGACACGGGTTCCTTTTCGGGCGGCTTGGATGGCGATGATTTATTCCGCCGCATCCGAGTGTACTTTGTACTTTTCACGACACTGACTCGCGCACTGTCATTCGAGCGAATGAGAAATTCCGTTCGAATTGAAAACGGCACAACATCGTATTCGACGAAAACGGAGCACGGAGAAGTTTAAATTGAGATTTTGCGTTGTAACGCGTTCACCTTCTTCGAAGAGTATAAATTTGAATGTATAATAAAATACTTCTGGATGTATTAGGGTGTGCTAAATCTATCTGCATAAAATATTTCAAGTCCTTCGACGTTTTTATAACAGGAATCGTTAAATGCAAGATTCAATTGCTACACAATGGCGACAATAGTGAGAGGAGGGAGTAGGACATAAAAATTTTCTTAGGCAGACTTAATGAGATGAATCGAGGTGAACACACCGAGGACAAAGTAGAAAATACGCCGACAGCGCGCGGCACGATAATTTTGTTTAGTATGGAAATTGCGGGAACGTCGCAAATGTAATATTTTGGAGGGGCAGTGCGCAGCGAGAGGCAAGAGATCATGAGAACGACGAGGATAACTTTGGACGATTGCATACCGAATGATTATACGTAGTGAATAAAAGTAGATTACAATTCCTCCGTCTTTTAATACCTTCTTTTTCCCATAAACATTAATTCCGAATGACAGATATAAACGGTTCGTTCTTTGAAACATTAGAGTTTAAGAGGTATGAGTTTTTTTAGTCATGTAAAATTCTAACGTACACGAGAATGAGAGATGCCAATGACACCGCAATGGAATATGAGTCACGTGTCAAACGATTCTAACTCGGGCCTCTTTCTCCAGGAGGTCGTTCTCCGACTTTAGGATTCCACGCATCTCGCTCCATGACGTGCCTCGCGCGCGGACAAGCTTTCCGAGACTTACGGGCGATCATTTTTCAAGCGTTCTCTTCCAGTTCCCTCTCTCGCTTTCTTTCTCGCTCTCGGCGGAGTTGGTCACGTCTAGTCACCTCCTGCCAGTCCGGGGTGTCTTCCTTTAGGTCGCTTTCTTTCTCCTCTCGCCTCGCGCCTGACTTCGCATCTCCGGCCGAGTTGCCGTGCCGTTCCTGTTATTCTTATTTCCGCGCCGACTCTCTCCCTCTCGCTTATCTCTATCCTCTCCTCCTCTTCCAATCCTTGCTCCTGTTTCGTCTTTCCCTACGCTGCGCGCCTCGCTCCCTTCTGCCGTCGTCGAAGTCTATTCCCATTCGCCGAGCGCGATAGTGCCGCGGCAGCGCTGCCGGAACTGGTCCATCGGGGAAAGATTCTTCGGGAAGGCAGGTCGAATCGGAGAATCGCGACTTTAATCTCGCTGCCAGCGCACATTCCGGATTCCAACGACTCTTACCGTTGACGAGGTCTCCTCTCGCGAACCGTATCGAACGTCGAATGATAAAGATTTCCGACCGCGAAGGCTGCGATTCGCATGTCCTTTCCCTCGCGTTCTGAGATAAATAAATGTCTCCGGCACCTGCTTCTTCAGCCTGCTTCGACGCACAGTATTCCGACGTTGCATCACAAATTATTTTCGCCCGGAGTGCATGATGCAACTTCTAGAAATACGCGTTTGCGTGTCGGTGCGTTCTATATCTATACTAATCGTCGAAATCAACACATCGCGTTGTACAATCTTAATTTGAAAACTTGCACTCAGACCCGATTAATTCGGCGAATTCTTACGGAAAAAGTACTTAAAGGGATAGAACAAAGCGCTTCTCTGCGAAAGGTTCTCAACGCGGAACGAGACAATCGTTTATTTGGAAATTACGAAACCGGTTTGGCGCCTTTCCGCACTGCCGAGGGAGTTATTGAATCGTCGAATGTGCCGGTGCATTGTTAACCAGGCCGAACGGCAGTCCTTTGTCCCAGATGAGTACGTTTTACCTGCGCGACAGGTCATCATTGGCACCAACGATGAATTCGAGAATTCCGGTCTGCATACTGCCGCCAGGGCGGTCACCGAGTGTCCCTCCCTCTCCCCCTAAAGATATATTTTTTCAACCATGGAATAATTATAATCAGAAATATATTTTTATTTGAAAAATTCATAATTTATTTTATATAATGAAAAAGTTTAAATCTGTTTTAAATATTATCTTGTTAGTGAATTTTTTGATTTAATCTATCTACGTGATACTGCAAGTTAAGTAGCTCGTTTTCTTGAAAATACAAACTTTTATTTCGAAGGGTGAAGACGGCCCTGGTGCTGCAATCAGCTGGTCCAGTCCCAGCACTGTTGCCAGACGTATCCTTCCGCCGTCGGAGGCTGTCTCATGCCTTTTTTTGCTTTATCCGAGTCTTCTATATTCGCATCTACAGAAGTGCGTGCGCCGACACGCACGAACACGTTCGAGCGCGCTCGCACATGCACGCGGTCGTGTACATAAATGGTCGTCGTGTATATCCCGCCCCATCTTCCCTTTATATATATCCTACACGGCGAATTCTTCTGCGAACGATTTTTGCGTGATTATCGTGAATTCTACCTGAGCTATTTATTTAGCTTTCAACACATTGTCATTTATCATACGTTATAAATGCGTTTATAAATTCACGAATGACACGTACACGTTTGATATTGAAAGGCGTAATGAAATTGCTGGATGTACAGTCCGTAGTAAATTCGGTAACTTCTGTATTGAGAGCTCGAGGTTGATTGTGAGAAAAGAATCTTGCGCCAGTCCTTACGGATGCTCTTTCCACTTAAGACGGGCGCGCGAAACAAACAATTTAAGAATAAGAACGGATGAAAAAAATTTGATGGAATGCACGCTCGTTCTAATCTCCTGAGAAAATCCTTGAGAATCTAAAATTCTGATTCGGTATATGATATTTGCAAAGAAAAGCGTTGTTTACGTGGCGAGAGAAACTCTGTAGAAAGAGAAGTCGCGGCGTAACGGTCCTCGCAGAAGTTTCAGAGTGATTCTCATACCCTGTGTCAATGTGTGCGTGCAAATGCTTCTGACTTCCTGTCGGAGGATCATTGGCGTGAAATAAAGATTGCACTCCCCGCGCGTTCGTGCGTGCGGGGAAGGAACGACGCGATGCGTGGGATAAGAATGTGATACTTGCATACATCTCTATATCTGTCCGCAGATTACGAATGATTTTTTTTAAATCTGCTACCCAAGCTTATCTCTGCATTATTATTTAAGTAAGTCGTGACGATGGTTTATTATTTAAACCCTCAGCTCCTCCCCTTGTTTTCGATCAACGTAACTCCTCTCCATGGGTCGTTCGCGTCCTGAGCTTATTAAGTAACTTTAAAAATGTTTAAAAAATCTGAAAAAATTCATGGAGCATGTTTGAACCTTATAGAATACGAAACAATACTTTAGAACAATAAAAAATTTAAATAACTGTTTAAAGAAATAAACTCGGAAAAGAGAAACCGTGCGTCGCTAAAAAAAACGTAAAAATTTTAAAAAAACATCTCTGGTTAAAATTGACGTAGAATAAAAATTTTTATTTAAATAGAAGCTGAAGAGTTGTTCTTTAAGAAAAAAATTACGTCGAGCTTGTATTATTAAAAAATAGTATTACTCGCATTGGTCATTCGTGTCCGTTCGAGATTTGTAATCTCCAGTACTCGCGGCTGTACACTGCCCGTCATTAATTCGCTGGGTCGTGCAGTAGTGCAGTAGCCCTCGGCTTCGCCCAGCGAATTAATGACGGGCACCGTACTAGCGGAATCTAACCAAATTTTTCCCTGAAGTAGCTCTTCACTTGAAGTTTTTTCCCAGCTACTACAAATGGCGCCACCTCTGCTGAGTTTCAAGATATTACAGGTAATAGATTTTGGCCGGACACGAATGACCCGTAGAGAGGAGCTGAGGGTTAATTCTATATATTGAATTTTTTCTTGCGTACAACTTGAAATACTTTTGCACGCAGATGTAATCAGGCATTCTTAACCGAATTTACAGCTGTTCTTTAACGTTCTTTAACGTCAGCTATACAGGCTTCCCTAATGAAATTTCGGCTAAGTTATAATAGTCCGTCGATTTGTGGGAGTTTCTAACTGCTTTCCGTGACACGATTCGCCCGTTTAATTCACCGCTAATGACTGCGCGACGGCGGAGCCGGGCAAAACCCGTCCGACTTGCGGCCGCGTCTCTTTTTTTTCGCTATTTTCAGCGCGTTACTTTCACGTGGAAGAGACTTTTAAGCCGTTCGCGTCCGTTTATGCAACGCCCCCGTTCGGCTCTTCACGGTCGTGATACTCGGTAAACGGCCGCACCGCGGTCTACGTAGAAGTAGTACAAGGAGCCATCGGGTGTTTCAACGTTTTATGGAAAACATCACCGATGCTATTTATTTCCCACGGGGGGAAACCGGACGCGCCGTCGCTTTGCTCCAAGATTACGTGAGAACGGAAAACCGATTTTCTGCAAACCGTCGCGTGTATATTCTATTTCAAAGACGAAGAAAGCTCTCTCTTGTCGAATGTAATGATAAAAATTTTCGAGACTCGGAAAATCCTCACAATTGTATCATCCGGATCGGCAGGTTCACGAATACAGCAATAACAGCGATTGTACGATAGTTATGAATACTTTACGAGAAATTTATGTTTCCTCGATAAGAAATATCTTGAAAGAGGTCCTCGCTTCTTTAGGAACGCTTCTTAGTTTATGATTGCGACGCAAATGTTTTATGAGCTGTTTATGAGTTATTTATTACACAACGCTTGGTCGCGAAACAGTCGTAAAGCTTCGATATAATATTGGCTGATAATACGCTTAGGGTGCAACAGACTGCAGGTTGAATATGATACGGTGTGCAGCGGTGACGATATTTTTCTCGCGTTTTACTGCGTTTGCTATCCCGCGGCCGATCGATTACAGAAACATAAAGCCTTTTGCCGCTAGCGGCACATTGTACTGGCACGTTATCGGTGTTTATGAATTCGGTTACACATCGACTGTATTACTAATTATATTGTATATTTGGTGATAATTGAATTTTGTAATATTATGTTTTTGTTCATGACTTGTTGTAATTAATGTAATTATTCTACCTGACTTATAATCGAAAAAAACTGAGGATCATGCAATATCGCCAAAATAAATCTTATATTGTATTTTCTGTTATTTTTAAAGTTAACTTTTTTATTGTGAAATATCTTGCAAACTGATGAGGTATTCTGTGATTGCGAGAGGCGGACGATTATTCTGTATAACTTTACAGTTAAATTATACGACTGTTGTAAATCACTTTGTAATATGACATATATAACGATGAGATAGTTATTAAATCTTACGTTATTAAGCATTTTTATTTTAAATGATACAAAAGTCAAACTATTGATAAATAAAGATGAATAGATTATAAAAAATTGGAAGAAAAACTAATTTGTTGTAAAAATAAATATAATTAATAATCCAGCGTTATATTTATTAAATAAATTACTTGAAATATACTATTTAACAGTAAAACATTTTATATTTGTGAAATGCATGTCGAAGAAAATTTCTAAATATTGCTTTCTTAATCGTAAGGTAATATTTAATCTCGGAATTGGAAACATAGAAAGACCAAATATTTGAAAATATTTGAAAAGGACAACATAAAGCAACACAACTAAATTAACAATTATTCTCTATTGTGTTTTATAGATAAATTTATCTTTATTTCTTCTAGATATATACACAAATATTTCGTTCCAATCTTCGTCGTTCACGAGATATGAACAATGAACACCATGAAGAAATCGAAATAAAAATATTATATTCTAAATGTGCGAGTATACTATGTAATATAAAAATTTATGACATAAAAGTTAACTAAATAATATTATTAGTTGTACTTCATGGTATTCTCAATTAAGTTTCCTGAAAATATTCAACAAATTGAGACAATTATATTAATTCCTAGAAATATTTAAATATTTTTATTAATTCGTTCCAACCTATCCATTTTACGGCAATAGATTTGTATTAGATGTTATATTTTCATGCTTTTAACTTGATCTATACACATATTTTTTTACGTATATATACAGACATATGTATAGGTATATGTATATTTGATATGATTTTTACGGAGATCTATTATCTCGACAAAATAAAAAATTATATAATATATCACTCAGATACGATACGTAGCAGCGGAGTTGCGATTATGTTGGAACTACGTCGAACTATCAAACAGAAATATACATAAATCATAACAAAGTACAGAATATCTAGAACAATAATTGTTGCCCACAAGTGAAATAATTATAAATGGTTATGCAATAAATGAAATAAAATTATAATTAATAGTTTACCTCATGATTGCTCCACCGTTGGTTGCTTGATAGTTGATACTTCCCAGGCCTCCTCCTTTTCTTCCTCTCAGATTCATTATTGCACTTATACAGCACAACACTCGCAAAACATTTAATTACAATTGCGCCGTACTAATTACTGGAATAGGATAATCACGGCGCTTTGCATACTCTCGACACTAATCGCACACGACGCGCATTCTATTATTGTCCATTACTATGGAAGAATAATGCGAAAAAGACACAAAGTTCGATTATTAGCTACTTGTCTATCATCTGCCTCTATTATCCGTTCGACACCCATGAATCTCGTCAACAGCGCAACAATAATAAAGTCTCAAAAGTACGAGAAATGATTTTATCAAATCGCAAATGACGTGTGCAAACGTATCACGCAATCGATAAACATTAAAATACGGGTTGAGGTACAAGAGTATTTATTAACTAAATGTATCACGACTACGCTTAATTCGTAGTTTCATATACGCAACGTTCCGTTTCCGATCGAAGTTCGAAAATACAATCGTACGGAATACTTGCTTGAAAGCAGTCACAAGATTTATGAATCACGGGAGTTAATTAAACCTTACGTGCTAATAGACTGGCTGATTGTTCGTAGAAAATAATCGCGTTTGACGTCTCCCGTTACTTACCACGGTGACGGATCAGAGATACTAACGCTATACATTGCCGGCTCGAGTCTCACTGTACGAATGATAACGCGGCGACCTTGTGTACGCGACTTTGTAACACAACACGCCCGCGCCGTAACGTCACAAGTCACAACATACAATAAGCGCGTGAAGCACCGTCTATTGAAGTAAATAAATCGCGCGATTTATTTGTTTAACTAAAGAATGGAAGAATAAGAAATGCCGCTGCGCATCGTATCTGTGAGAGACATATTATTTATTTTGTTAAGATATATAGATCTCTGTGAATATTATATTATGTAGAATATATGTGTATAAATTGATTTAAAAGCATAAAATCGAGCATAAAATCTAAATAAATGTAATATCACTAATATCTCATACAGATAGATCTATTATCTTGGAATGGATAAGCTCTAAAACAAATTAGTATAAATATTTAATCTTGGATTTGATATAACTGTCAATTTATTAAACATTTTCAGGAAACTTAATTGAGAACACCATGAAGGTATAATTAATAATTTTGATATATTTATAACTTTATTATTTTATAACGTAATTTCTATATTAACCCTTAATGGTCACACTGGGTAAAATACACCCCAGCGTTTATCTTGACTTCGAAAACGACCCAGTAAACCAATAGAAATGGGCTATTTTTTTACATATGTTAAATTAATTTTTTGGAAATCAAACCTATACAGTCTTTTTAAGGAAGACTTAAAGTACAACAGGATATTTTTTTTTTTTTTTAAAGGTCACCTACAATTTTTTATACACGTGCAAACACGCTGGGGTCTATTTCACCCCGTGTGACCATTACGGGATTTTCCGGAGGTGTGACCATTAAGGGTTAATTTTTATGTCAAATAGAATATCTTCTCTTTTTTTTTCTTTCTCTCTCTGGAATTATTGAAATATAAAAGTTTTATTTGAATTCCTTCATGATGTTCACATCTCATGGACGATGAAGATTAAAACAAGATATTTTTGTATTCTTTGTATATATTTACGAGAAATAAAGATAAATAAGTATATTATTCATAAAACACAGTAACAAATAATTATTACTTTAATTATGCCTTACTTTCTCTTTCCCATATATTTTTCAAGTAGCTTAGTCTCTATATGCTTCCAAGATTAAATGTTATATAAGCTGATATGAGAAAGCAACATTTAAAAGTTTTCTTCGATATGCACTTCAAATATAAAATATTTTACTGTCAGGTAGTATAAGATTTCAAATAATTTATTTAATAAAGAAAAGCGTTACTAATTATTAATTATATTTGTTTTTATGATAAATAAGTCATTTTTATTCTAATTTTTCATAGTCTATCTATCGTTATTTATTAATTATTTTTTTTTATATTTTGTTTAAAGATATTTAATAATATGAAATCCAATCACTATCTCACCGCGTATATCTGACAAAATATTCTATAGTCGTATATCTCTGATGACGTCAGATTTCTTGGAAGTAGATTTGAATGTCTATATGTTTTGATATAAAACTTTATTTATTTTATACGATGCAATGCTTTTCGATATGATATCTATGTATCGATTATAAATACAGGTCAAAAGCCTCATGTCCAAGGAATGACGAAATTAAATAGTACACTCGATATTGCTATGAGGTAAGTCTGAAGCAAGCGTTGGAAAATTTAGATCTTCGACAAATATTAGCTTATGACGGACGATCAGCGTTCCTCTCTGATTACGCAGCATTTCGTCTCGGACGACGACGAAAGATAGAACCGACGACGAAAATGTGTACACGCTCAAACGCACGGCGCTCAAATTTCGGAAGCAGGTGGTTAAAGCGTTTGAACCGGTAAGCGAACCCGGCTTCCTCTCCACCTTCGGGCGCGGTGATCACTCGATCACGAACGACCGGCACAAAGGCTTCTGGCTTATTCCGCCGAGCGACTAACCATCGTCTTAAAGACGGGTTTCTCACATGAAGAAACTCGACGGTCCTAGCTTTTTCGATTATAGGTCAGGTAGAATGGTTGCAGCAAGTCACGAAGAAAAATACGAATTTTTTAATTACGTGATAAATTAATTCGTGCAAATTGTGATGTAGAATTAGGATATACATATAAAATTGTTTATATTTAACAAATAATGCATCCGCGTATTAAACATGAGTGCTTTCCTAGGACGAATCTTATATTAGCCTTTGTTGTGCACTGGGGGTAGGAGATACCCCCCCCTGTACGTAATTTCGAAGAGGTGTGCACAACAAAGGTTAAAATTTTATTTAAATTACTAAAATCTTGTGAGGTACATGTTGGCATCATCCGTGTTTGTCTCGGCTTGATAAGTATCTTAAAGAGTGGACGCATCCGGAACCGGCTTAAGAATGATACGCATACATTTACGTGCATTGTTTCAAAACTTGAAAAAGAGCCGAGAGCGATTATTGCGCTTTTTTTTTCTGAAAGCAACCGAAGGAGTTGACGGAGTTAATTATCCGTTCATAAATCGTATAGTGGACATTCCGGGCGGCTAATTGCGCATCTTTGCTCAAACTTATTGCGTATGCATAATTATGTAAATATTTCGTACGGTTCCTTCTTTCGAGCGCTTCCTCCTCCTCCGTGAGATCGTGAAGCTCCTTTGTCCCGCGGGCACGGTCGATTCCAAATAATTACGCAAGCAAGAACAAGGGAACAAATCGAGGAACGCATCGGCGCGCGCGTCGGCTTTTCCAATCTATCCGTCCGCGTCGGTCGACTGATTGTTATCGGCTTTCGGGAGTTAGGCATTTTGTACGAAGCGCCGGGTCCGGTCCCAATTAATGTCCGGCTCAGGACCAGGACCGGTCAGAACTGCTCTCTCCCGCTCCCGCTCCCGCTTCGTTCGTCGGGTTATTAGTACGGCCCATTGTCCACGATTGCCGTTCCCGGGACGGGTGATCCATAACCATCGTTGCTGGGAACACGAAGGATGTGCCGCCGCGCCGCGTCCGCGGGTGGAGGGCTACGTTACACCGCGAGCGAAGGTCGACTCCCGTTGTGGGCGAGTGTGTAACCCGACGTTACCTGTTTGCCTGCACCGGTATACGGCCGCGCCGCGCGCCGGTGCTCTGCGGTCGTGCGGTCCGGATGGACGGAGAAACGAGATCGAATTGTATTAAATGTGCAAAACGCGAGGTACAGGATGCTGCGTAATTTCCATCCTCTCGCCGCGTCCTCCCCGGGGAATCGTCTGCGTGACTCCGGACGATTACGTGCCGTTTCGTACGTTTCGTGGATACGGCGTTATTTTTAATCGGCGCGTTCGCCGGATGTCGCAAATCGGCGCGTTATTCGACGACGCGCCCCTCCGGGATATATTCTTTTCTCCTTTGAGATAAATCGCCACGTCGCGTCGTCATTGTAGCGCGCGGATACATTCGGCGCATCGTACAAGAAGCCCTGTCCGCCCCGGTTCCTTGCCTTCGTATACGCCGTTGTCGCCGCCGATGTAGCAACCTTGTCACGCAGGGGTATTAAATAATTAAATGCATTAACCGGTCGAGATCGTGCCTGCGCCAAGTTCGCGCGGTCCCTCCGTCTTGTTTGGCGTATCGCTAATATGTCTTGCGTGATCACTATTGATTAATGGACATTGGACGCGTGTTCGGCGGTGTTTCTCAAGTTGGTGACTAGGTACATATTTTTTAGTACGATTACTCTTAGAGCGATAGGTAGAAAAATGACATACACATAACATCTTAAAGAAGTATTGATACAAAACTATTTAAAGCTGTTTACCTTTTGTAAACAAATATCTTACATGTTGCTAAAAGAATGAATTTGCTGTACTTATATAAAGTTGATGGATTATCCAGTCTGACAGTAACAAAATATCACAGATAGACTCGTATAAAATCAGTGACGCGCATCGTCAATTCAACACACGGACATTACCGCGATTATGTAAGTAGATATGTTGATATTAGAGATCGAAAGTTCCTTGTCGTGGGTCAGTGAGAGAAAAGTCATTGATACCTTTCACCAACCGTTGACACACTCGTTTGAGATGGCCAACGGCGCGTTTCTTGTACAAATATCGCGTACAAGTGCTGCTCGTTCCACGTGACCGGAATATACAAGGAATAAGAACATTCTTAAACGTCTTTCAATAATTTGCCTTTTACTCGTTTCAATTTAATTCAGGATACAAAGATTCGAAAACCGTTTCTATACAATTTTATTAAATATAAAGGTAATAGCAGCGATATGACTTTTCAACTTTAATAAATTGAAGCAGGGTCTCTCTGTTAAGATTTGTATGTAGGCCTCCATATGTAGAGAAAATTTCTCTTTTCCTCCGGGACTACTTATTTACTGTTATCATCCGCAGGAGTTCATTATTCCTAGAGGTTTCGATAATGTTGCATCAAGGCTGTAATTGCTATTACGCCTTTGTGCTAAGCAAAGAGAGCCGAGGTAAGCCTATAGCTTTCTTAATGACTGGTTGTTTAAAAATAAAAACGTGGCGAAGGTCACTGACATCGAAGTGTGACGAATCCGTGAACGCGGCGAACGGCCAACCTTGGATGCTGACAAAGTGTGAGAAAGCAGCTGGAGTTCGTCGATCTCGGAGAATCGCGCGGCTTCGTTAACCCTGAACGAATAACGAGGTGGTTGTGACACCTCGAACGGTATGGGGTACGTAACACCCTGGCTGAAATATCCGTGAATTCGGGACGGAAGGCTGTTTGAGAATAACTAAAGACTTCATTAAAAAATAATGACTTATTGATTACATCCAGTTAGGCAAATAATTCAGATAAATAACTAGCAATCGTTATTTAATAATAAGGCGACGATTATTAAGTTAATAGACAACGTAGGATCGGTCGTTCAATATTTCACGAGAGACGCGAATTGCGTATTGGTTGTACGCGAGGTGCGTAACGTGACCTACGTAATATTTATTCGAAATTAATGAACGCGACTTTCGTTAAGTTTTCGCGCGGTAGTCGGAAACAGGTGAGCCTGCGTTCCGGCTGACATTGTTGATGTACGCCCTTTGAATCGTGCAATCATTCAAGATTCAATGCCTGTAATTCACAGAGCCGGGACGTGTGAGCGCTTAATGTTAAGCTATGCTAATGGAATGCGTTTCGAGCTTCCTACACTGTCGGCGCGGCGGCGAGGAGAAATATCGCCGCATTATGCGTATATACAGGGTGTTTCATTTTAATCGCCCCAGGCAAATATCTCGAAAAATATGAAAGATACGGAAAAACGTTTCAGACAAAAGTTGTTTGGTTTAAAGGGGGACATAAGATGGTGTCATTGGTTTGACTTTGAGTGAACGTGCCAAGGTCACATAAAGTTCAACTTTGTCTTTTTAAATGGAACCCCCTATTTTTCATTGCATATTCTTGTAGCTTACCTCAAGAGCTTTCCAAAACACTGTATTTAAGTATTTTTTCATGAAATACTTTTCGAGTTACAAGGCTCGAAAGTTACAATCCCGCCGGCATTAGCATTACCCAAGGTGTACCGGCCAATGAAGACAAGACCTAAGATTGATCCGGCCAGTGAAGGCAACACCCAAGATTGATCCGGTTAGTGAAGGCAAGAGCCAACATTGATCCGGCCAGTAAAGGCAAGACCCAAGATTGATCCGGCCAGTAAAGGCAAGACCCAACATTGATCCGGCCAATAAAGGCAAGACCCAACATTGATCCGGCCAATGAAGGCAAGACCCAACATTGATCCGGCCAATGAAGGCAAGACCCAAGATCGATCCGGTTAGTGAAGGCAAGACCCAAGATTGATCCGGCCAGTAAAGGCAAGACCCAAGATTGATCCGGTTAGTGAAGGCAAGAGCCAACATTGATCCGGCCAGTGAAGGCAAGACCCAAGATTGATCCGGTTAGTGAAGGCAAGACCCAAGATTGATCCGGCCAGTGAAGGCAAGACCCAAGATTGATCCGGCCAGTGAAGGCAAGACCCAAGATTGATCCGGTTAGTGAAGGCAAGACCCAAGATTGATCCGGCCAGTAAAGGCAAGACCCAACATTCACCCGTCAATGAAGGCAAGACCTAACATTGATCCGGCCAGTGAAGGCAAGACCCAACATTGATCCGGCCAATAAAGGCAAGACCCAAGATTGATCCAAACAAACCTTGGGTCTTGCATTCATTGGCCGGATCAATGTTGGGTCTTGCCTTCATTGGCCGGATCAATGTTGGGTCTTGCCTTCATTGACCGGATCAATGTTGGGTCTTGCCTTTACTGGCCGGATCAATCTTGGGTTTTGCCTTCACTAACCGGATCAATCTTGGGTCTTGCCTTCACTAACCGGATCAATCTTGGGTTTTGCCTTCACTGGCCGGATCAATCTTGGGTCTTGCCTTCACTGGCCGGATCAATGTTGGCTCTTGCCTTCACTAACCGGATCAATCTTGGGTCTTGCCTTTACTGGCCGGATCAATCTTGGGTCTTGCCTTCACTAACCGGATCAATCTTGGGTCTTGCCTTCACTAACCGGATCAATCTTGGGTCTTGCCTTCACTGGCCGGATCAATGTTGGCTCTTGCCTTCACTAACCGGATCAATCTTGGGTTTTGCCTTTACTGGCCGGATCAATCTTAGGTCTTGCCTTCACTAACCGGATCAATCTTGGGTCTTGCCTTCACTAACCGGATCAATCTTGGGTCTTGCCTTCACTGGCCGGATCAATGTTGGCTCTTGCCTTCACTAACCGGATCAATCTTGGGTCTTGCCTTCACTGGCCGGATCAATGTTGGCTCTTGCCTTCACTAACCGGATCAATCTTGGGTTTTGCCTTTACTGGCCGGATCAATCTTAGGTCTTGCCTTCACTAACCGGATCAATCTTGGGTCTTGCCTTCACTAACCGGATCGATCTTGGGTCTTGCCTTCACTGGCCGGATCAGTGTTGGCTCTTGCCTTCACTAACCGGATCAATCTTGGGTCTTGCCTTTACTGGCCGGATCAATCTTGGGTCTCGCCTTCACTAACCGGATCAATCTTGGGTCTTGCCTTCACTAACCGGATCAATCTTGGGTCTTGCCTTCACTGGCCGGATCAATGTTGGCTCTTGCCTTCACTAACCGGATCAATCTTGGGTCTTGCCTTTACTGGCCGGATCAATCTTGGGTCTTGCCTTCACTAACCGGATCAATCTTGGGCCTTGCCTTCACAGGCCGGATCAATCTTAGGTCTTGTCTTCATTGGCCGGTACACCTTGGGTAATGCTAATGCCGGCGGGATTGTAACTTTCGAGCCTTGTAACTCGAAAAGTACTTCATGAAAAAATACTTAAATACAGTGTTTTGGAAAGCTCTTGAGGTAAGCTACAAGAATATGCAATGAAAAATAGGGGGTTCCATTTAAAAAGACAAAGTTGAACTTTATGTGACCTTGGCACGTTCACTCAAAGTCAAACCAATGACACCATCTTATGTCCCCCTTCAAACCAAACAACTTTTGTCTGGAACGTTTTTCCGTATCTTTCATATTTTTCGAGATATTTGCCTGGGGCGATTAAAATGAAACACCCTGTATTTCGCATACTGCGCGCCGGTGCGCGGGCGCGAATGCAGGTTAAAATCACCGGAGTCGGCTGTCAGGTTCGCTATGAAAAGTGCTGGTAACCGGCGTCGGAAGATTAACTGCCCGTTCGTGATAAATTTAATGACCGCACTTAACCGGGCTTCTCGTGTTCATATTTAGTATTGTTACCTATCGAAACGTCATTCTCGCATTTTTACGCAAATCCCGCAAGCGTCCCGCAGTCTCTTTGTTACACCCACGCGTAATTACATTGCAATTTTATTTTTAAAGGAGAGACGAGTGAAATTTTAATATCAAGTTAACAATGATTGGATTTAAAAGATCTTCGTGTTCGTCGTTGATAATGTCAGGGTTAACGAACGGAAATGAATTACGCACGCGTAATTGCATTGCATTTTTATTTTTTACAGAGAGACGAATGAAATTTTTATGTCAAGTTAACAATGATTGGATTTAAAAGATCTTTCGTGTTCGTCGTTGATAATGTCAGGGTTAACGAACGGAAATGAATGGCATAATGCAGGATATTTTCTCTGTTCCTGGCGCATAGATCAGTATAAAATTAATTACATATTGCGGAGGGATTATTGCAAGCGGATTTGTCATGATTGATTGTAAATATGGACACGAGGCCGTAATGACGTTCGATTAGCATTGTTATTACTCGGCGAGTGAAACGCCACGTCTAAGCGCATATAATCGATCAGCGTTGCACAAGGGCCTGGCTATTAGTAGTAGTCATTATATACATCTGCGTTACCTAAACGCGGTCATCGACCGAGTTTCCCCGCGAAGGAACGATGTTGCTAGAACGAGATCTCTCGGTACGCGCGGTGTTTAAATTAGTGCAGTTCAATTATAGTGCGGACGAATAGAAGCAGGTGATATATTTACGGCGAAAGCTTTCGCAATTTGATCTTTATTTAAATCAATCGCGCGCGGATGCGAACTTGCGTAACGCTTGCGCCTACTCTAGATTTGTCAATAATTCGACATATCCGACTCGCGATCTGCTTTTTGGCGAGCTTTCGGCTTTCGTAATGAGATTACGGGAGCGTTGGCACGTGATACGAAATTAGGTAACCGACTGCATAAGCTTAGTGGCGATACCGGCCGATATAATTTACAACCGTACTGATAGTTTTACTCGCGATGACGAATCGGGATAATCGGAAAGCCACGACGAGCTTCCAGAACCCGGTGTGAACGAGCGGAATAAATCCTCTCCTCGTGGCGAAGCGCGATGATCGCCGCCGTACCACCTTGCGCGCGTGATTCCTCACTCGCGAGACACGCGGGGGGGATTAAATCCCCGGAGTGATAAACGGCAAAGTTTCCCCTCGGTCGCGGCTAACAACAGATTTCGTTAAACCAATCCCTCGACTCTATCCCTTCCCCTCGTTTCCCTTGACCGGAGTGCAATTACAGCCCGGGCAGGCCTCTCTCGCATCCTCCGGCGAGAGCAATCTCGGCGGCACGACCGGTGCCCGGGGCACGACAACCTGAATCGCGGCCCCCCCCCCCCCCCCCCCCGCCCCGATAAAAAGCGGATATCGTTCCATAAATCATTCATCGGCGGTGTATTAGGTGCACACCGCGTGTGCGCGGGCTCATGCATAAGTATGAGGGCGTGCGGACTCTCCCGCTCGATTCTCCTTAACCGGCGGCCGACTTTTTCCGACGACGATTTTTCGGATCCTCCGAGTGAAAGTAATGGCCGCGGAATTCCCTCGGGACTATACGACGGCGACGATGACGACGGGAGAGTAACGCGATATTTATATATTCGCGCTGGTCGATTTGCCGGGTGGGCGCGCGATGGACGACGCGTCTCGTAAACTCCCCTTTCTTAACGCGACCGTTTTATTTACGCGCCGCGTTATATCCCGCGAAGGTGGATTTCCATTACTGCGCGACGGGGCAGCCGCGCTGGACGAGGCGCGCCGGGCACAGTTGAGGGAATTATTTTTAATGTTCGGTTGTCGCTCGGGTCGCGCATTATATTACCCCGCATCAACAAAGTAGCAATTTTACCATCAAGAGTTACCGAGCCTTAATTTACCGTTCGGAAATCGTACGGTTAGGTCGTCCAACATTGCGCGTTACATTCTTCTTGTCCGCTACAAATCGGACGCGCCTGAACGTTTCAAACTGAAACCATCTATATATTTAAACGCGCGCTGCTAATAACATATTCTGTGCGCTCTTCCGTTCAACGACTTGTCCGATTTGAACTTCTTATTAGAGTGAACTTCGTCGTGGAACGCTGTGACAAATATCCCTCTTTTTTTCTCTTTGTCTCTCTCTCTTCCGCCCGTGCTCGTTCGGGAATTCATGATTCGCGCACGTGCAGTCACGCGGGCTGAGTTTCTTCGACACGGTAACAAGCTGGGGTATCTCCGGTCCGAGGGGGAACCACGCAGCCGTATAGGGCAGGCGATAGTATAGGATAGGTGCTTAGGGATATCGGGCTAGAGAGTATCCGACTAATCAGGGCCTCATGAGCGATGACGTGCGAGCAAATGGGACAGCGTCGCGTTAACGCAACACGACAGTGATGTAGGGGCCGGGAAAAATGAGAAGCGACGCGAGCTCTCCGCCTTTTGACTCAACGCCGTGCGAGGAATGTGGATGCGCTTTTACGAAATTTCGTTATTTATAGCCGCGCCGCGGGCCTCTCGCCGTCGCCGTCTTCCACCGCGGGTACAATGGGACTTGTAATGGGAGTAATGACCGAAAGCGGGGCGTCAGTGGCGTCACCGCTAACCGCGAACCCATTAGCGCCTGGAATAGAAAAATTGAAACTTCAAACGTGAGGAGGGCCCTTTGACCTGTATTTGGAACGCGCTTACAGCGCTAAATGCGGCGTGAAATAGGAGGAATCTTAACGTAGAACATAAATTTCAGTGACAGGTGATTATCCCTGTTTTTTTCTTTTTTTTAATCAGTTTGGTATTAATTCGATAGACTTGTTCTGATTGAGCGTTACGTCTTCTTTCGTCGGACAAACTGTCTATATCTCTAAACTAATCTTAATTTTTAATTTCTTCATTATATATTCATATTTTGGCTTATTCCCTCTTATTTGGCTCTCAGGGGATTAAAGTAACGCTATCTCGAATTAATCGGTATACTCCACATAACTTATGTCTCGAATCAAAGAGTAAGATACTCATCTGAATCCTCCTGTCTTGTTCAATGAGGCATGTCCAATAATCCGGAATACGCACGTATAATGTATCTATATCGGAATATTCGATCAAGAAATCCTGAGAACATCGTAGCGGCGCGGATAAAATTGTCGAATCTAATT
The DNA here is from genome assembly GCA_035220615.1 of Leptothorax acervorum. Taxonomy (NCBI): domain Eukaryota; kingdom Metazoa; phylum Arthropoda; class Insecta; order Hymenoptera; family Formicidae; genus Leptothorax; species Leptothorax acervorum. The sequence goes on from JASTWQ010000312.1 coordinate 92,989, forward strand.
AAAGCTGCAAAATGAAAAAGAGAGAACGTCGCGAGGAAGATTAAAATAGACTCGAGAAATAAGAGTCTGTAAAACGTCAATGTTATTTAACGTGACTCGAATCAGCGCGCGTGTCGATTCCCTCGTCGCTTGGTTTTTGCGTTTGAACAGTGAACCGCGTGCCATATCTCTGACTCGTAATAGCACACGCGTTACGATTCCCGAGATGGCCTTTCAGCTCGCGGGCGCGGGCGCGGGCGTAACGACTCTCGCGGAGCCCGGCGATACCGTAACAGCGTTTCGTAAGAGTCTTCCGAGTGATACCGAGTATGAAACGCGCGGACGTGACCGACGTTGTTTCATTAACGTCCTTTCTTTCTCTCACGGCGGCGCGCTGCCGGTTGATATAGTAATTCCCGGGGCCCGCCTCGCCCGAGACGCGCTACTCTGCAGGACGTGGGAGTTGGCCGGAGAACGAGCGTCGCCTCCTCCCAGCACGCGGGTCTACGACTAGCCTATCCGCTTGTGGGCCAGTCATGGGTCAGTGCATCTCACTTCCCAGTCACGAAGCCCGAACAACGTTGTACGGGCGTGAGGCTTCTCGAAGGGAATTCGCGTTTACGCGGGAAAGAAAGAGGCAGGAAGTTCGGTACGTGGAACTGTCGGGAGTCACAGGATTTTTGCAGGAAACCTTTGTGGAATTCGTCGAAATCAATCACTGAAAACTCTCGCAAAGGTTCTGCATCGTGGATGAATCGCCATCGCGATTTTCTGATGAGAAATCCACGTTTGTATAACCCGGGTCAATTTCAATTTTTGACTCCGTTGTTTAAAAGAAAGACGGAGGCAGCTTTGTGAATCATCGCGCTGTTCCGACTTTCGGAGACACGGTTCGATCGCAACGCGGCAACAAATTGCAAAGCGGAGTCCTGTGACCGTGAATTTATAATAATACTTTGATCTTTTCTCTTCCTTAGTGCTTCCTTATGTGAATTATTCCGACACAAATTATCCTCAAAATATATGCGATAGGTATTTAATGTATTCACTATCCTACGCAAACTTTATCGACGATGTTGAAGAGTATATATAATATACCTACGGGGATATTCGAACTCCGCGAAATCGATCGACGTTGTCAGCTCGAAACGCGCACCACTGCCTTTACATACCGCTACAAAGTAATTGGCGTTGCAGCAGCTGAATTTTTCCCGTAGACCAGTAGTCGACTGCGCACACCGTGCGGTTAGAGCCAATTATAACCATAATCACGGCGAAAAGGCATACCGATCGGTAGGATCGCCCGTAGCACGCGATATCTCTCTCTCGCTAGATCGCAATCGTTGAATCATTTGCACCGCCCTGAGGTGGGATCCGTTCGCGAAAAGCCGCGCCGCGAGACAGATCGAGGAGACGTTTCTTGTCGACGTGGCAACTGGCCGCCGCGACCAGCTTTCCCGCGGCTCGACGCGTCCTTGAAGTGAAAACGCGCCGCGTGTTAAACTAGTTTGAAATCACGCGTGTTGGCGTGATACATAATAATAATCACTTTTCGTTCGTTCGGGACACCGCGCGTAGTCCTGGGCACCGTAATTACCGCGTACTTATCTAGCAGCAGCTGTGCGTAATGATAACGAGCCGGTATCAATCGCTCGCTCCGCGCTCTCTTGCCGTTTTTCGCAAGGTCGCGGCGCAGGAATAGACACGCAGCACCGGGAATAGACACCGGTCCCGAGCGGACCCGGAGGAAAAGTGCCACTAGGGAGACTCTTGTTCACGGTCGTTGAACCCGCAATTACGTAGTTACGCGCTAAGGATTGTTGGAATATCACGCACACTCGCACATATGCACGCACGCGTACGCTCCACGGAAATCCATCGAAAATAACGGAAGTGTGCATAAGTGGTAAACGAAAGCTAACGCACGATATGACTATCGTGTCGATAATTTCTCGCGTTGAGAGAACGCGGGTATAACAGCACGGTGGAAAGGCCGCGGAGAGTCTATCCGTGTGTAGCTCCTTCATTTTCTGCGATACACGTAGGCAGGTACCTATATTGCACATACGAATTCTCCGCGCAACCGCGCGAGAACGATTAAACGCGCGCGAATCGGCATTAAAAAGGATGGGTAGAAAGTTACGACTTGTCGTAAGGAAGCGATCCTCGAGCGCGATATCTACCTTCCTCTCGGCACGCGTGTTTAATCTTCTTTATTATGACTCGGTCTCGTCTGAGATCATCTTACTGTATCATCTCCTCCTCCCATTCTCTCTCTCTCTCTCTCTCTCTCTCTCTCGAGTATCCGCGTGTTTGTATTTCACTTAATCGTGTTTTTATGCCTCATCTCTCTGCAATATCCGTCAATCGTATTTGCATTTCCACGTTCTTTATGTCACAATATATCGATACAATCTTCGTTAGAACGCCGTCGTAAAATTTAAATTGTTACATGTCAAAAGATTTTTTTTATTACATCCCACTAACTTGTCGGACAAGCGCATATACTGACGCTCAACCGTAAACCGGACAACGTACCTATATACCGGCGAATCGCAAATTCATTTCTACTCGACCCACGTAATCGGCAAGCCGCGTGGAAAAGTCGGAAAAGACGGCGCATTCGGCGACGATGGGGAAAGATTTGATATTAGATTTGCGTTTAAAGCCGCTCGTTAGATACGGCATACGCAACGTGCGTGTCTCCTCCTCGCGATTTCGCTTCGACCGCCGCGGCCGCGTACCGGTACAGTACCAGACATCGGCGCGTGTTCGAGCGATTTCTCCGAGCTCGAAAGCTGAAAACTCCGCGATCTCGTGACGTAAAGAAATTTCGGTAATCAAGTGATCCATCTATAGCTTAACTTCTTCTTTTAGTATTATGTTCTCTTAATATTCCTAGCCATGATATACGGAGAAGCGAGCTTACGAAACATGAATTTTAATTGCCAATTACATTTTTCGTGTTTTATATGTTACCATCTTATCTTTTTATCTATATTTATACACGTGTATTTTTACACCGTAACAAAAAATAGGCATAGAGTCGAGAAATCTGGTTATTCTCGGGTATATCGTTAATAATAATAATAATAACCGAGGTCGACGCAACCGAGCCTTTACGCCACGACGCACGCCGTACGCACTCGCTGTAACCCGCGTGTCACGGTCGTGCACGTCCTCACCGTCCCTTAGCGGGGAGAGACTCGCCGAGAAGCGTGTTCCTGCAATAATGGAAAACGCATTTTTCGCGCGGTCTAATGGTTCCCGCGCGCGGCGCACACGCGGACGGTTATTACGAGTAATATTAGCATCGTCGCGCGTTCGAGGCGTTGTCCGACCGGTACCGATTCCGCCGCGTGCGATGATCGCGAGTAAATTGATCGTTTTTCGTTTTAATGCGCGTATGCTGTAATCACGCGTAATTCGATACATAATGCGAACGAGCGGACAAGTGAATCTTAACCGTACCCATACTCTGGCGCAGAGCGCGTCGTGTCTCGCCGCGGAGGCAACTCCGCGTCTTCGATCGACAACCGTAAGATGCAAAATAAAATAGCAATCACCTACGCTCGATAGTAGGAAAGCTAAATAAGAAGTCACTGCCAATCTTAGAGCAAAACAACAAGGGATGTAAACTTATAATAAATTGTTATCGAATAAAATTATTTATTATAAGTTTACATTCCATTGTCTCGCTCGTTTTTTCCCTAATTATCTATTTTAGTTTTCACCCCTCGGAATTCATCTTTTATTTGAGCGTCATTGTCCTTCACCCCGGTATCAACTGCTCGTGCAATTGGAGTATTTTAAAATTTGATAAACGATTAATAACGATTTGTGAACAATAAAGATCGATTCTGGCGTTAATTTGGCAATCCTCGAATTCTAAGAAATTGGTTTCTACTCGTACATTGCAGATTGATTTATTCGAAATTTATTCGTACAAATTAGGGGCGCGTCTTCATAATCAGATTTTTCCAGAGTTTGATAACGACTCCGATTGCGCGGAAGGCGGCGGCATCGGGACTCGCTGCACTTGGAATGTTTAGCCGGGACTGTACCCGTATTACAGCCAGCACTCTTCCATGCCCAGACGTAACCCCTATAACCAGCATAACCACCATGACCACCGGTACCGACGCAGTACCGGCGCGCTGGACGCCGCGATCTCGGTATTATATAACACATAGACGATCTCGCTCGCGCGGGGCAGGTTACACCAAAGTGGCGTATCACGAGCAGGTGTAGCCCCCGGGACGTATCATCAGGGGCTATCTGTAAAAGAAGTTTTGATCGACGAGCATGGCTAAAGCCTAGCCCCGCGGGCTAGACCGCGCGTACGCGCGCGATTAAATTACGCTGCGCGAGCGAGCGAGCGAGAAAGCGCGCGCGCGCGCGCGAGAGCACTCGCGAAATCAGTTTCCGTCCTTTATTTCTGGGCTATCCCGGTCCTTTTCTCCCTCGGTTAGACCGTCCGCAAATTGGCGCAAAGTATAGACCGTGCGTCCAGCATCTCGCGTCGATATCGAAATTCCGCAGACACGGAAGGTGCGTCGAATTGGCGTGTCGTGTAGTTCGTCGCTAAAACAAAATTATCTCGATAGAAGAATATCTCGTGCGAAGATGGATATCTGAATCGTAGGATAACAAATAATTCCGAATTATTACGCACGTGCTCCTGTGATATCACTTAATTTAAATTATTAGTAATATTAGTGAAATCTTCATTATTTGATCTTCGTCTTTTATTGATATCATATACATATACCTACGCGGCGCGAGAATGATACAGAGTTATGTATATATGTGTCTATGTTACACATAATATCAATATTATTGATTAATACTCGTTTATGGTATTTATACATGAGTGAAAGTAACAATGTCCTGTTGAGTTCGAGCCTCTCCGACTCGCGAAAAGGGTTACTTTTTACGAGAGAGAGGAGAAACGAAAGAATAACGTAAGATAGTGCGCCCTAACTGACAATGAGCGTCACTCTTACGCGACAACGCGGAGAAGCCCGGGTCCACGCGATATATCTATACCGAGATAACGCTAGTAAGACGCTATTTCACGTACGAATACTCTCGCGCGGTGCCACTTAGAACCGGTACGAGTTCGTGCAACGCCCAACACCCACGCGTCGCTCGGTGCATTCGCCGAGCCTTATGCAGTAACATTATCCTCGCGCCCGCGTTCTCTCCGTCTGCTTTCCTTCGCTGTATTTCCGGCTCTCGCCGTCCGAAACCTGTGGGAAATTTCAAAGATTCGTTATCTTTCTCTCGCGCGGATAAATACACGAGACGAGATCCGGTTGTTTGGCTTCTCGGTCGAGTGACACGTTAATTTCGCGTCAACCGTGTCGGCGCCGTGATTTTGTTTCCTTCCCTTCTTCCTCTCACGACGTTCTACGATCGAGATCTGAGTATAATCGACAGCAGGCCATTGATCTTCCCTTTTATAAGAAACTTTCCACCGCTCGCCGAGAAACGTAGGATCGTAAGAAACTCGGGATCGTTCTTGTTCGCAATCGTCCTTTCCGCATCCCTGTTTAATTAAGACCCTCGTGGCGGAATCAACGTAGCGGACGGATCTATTAAACCGAACGACTAACAAGTAACGTTCGTTAAAAACATTTATTGCAACCAACGCGGCGGCGGTAAACGGTTTAATCACCCCAGTCGTTAACACAGCCCTGGCGGAGCAGGAAATCGTCTTGCAAAAAGATTCTTGGTTCCGATATCGCGAGTCGATAGCACACCCGGTAGATAGCAATAGGACTCCAAGTATAGCCGTCGCGATAGATATTACGCGTACCATCGGACGAAGATGGCAATGACCCAAGACTGGCCACGCGTTTCTTTCACCTTCCCGCCTTCGCCGAATTTTCGTTCGATTAATACGGCCACGTCGTTGTAGTGGTACGGAATAATTTCAAGAGTTGGCGAACAGTCAATGAACTCGCAATTGTACGTAGGATTATTTTCGTACTCGTACATGTCGAATAACGGATATAACGATTTTTTTAGAATCAGCGTCTTCGTTTTAAGAGATTAAAACGATATATATTTGTGATTTAAATTAGAAGACACGCCGAGATAATTTTTATGATTTTTAATTTTAATATAAATATTTTAAATATAGAATACCTATTACTTGATGCTGAGATTTTATTGATTTTATTTGGGATAATCTTCCCGTGTTGATTAAATTATTTTTTTTTAAATAGTCGATTTATTGATGGCTCATACATGATAGATTAAGTCATCATTCATATCAGTTATACGCTGGAATCAGTTAACCGCCGGAAATATCATGTATCGTATACTGCGAAATTATAACTGGCGTTTAGAATGCGCGCTTTTCTAAATTGCGTTCGATTAGGCTGTCACGTTACCGCTAGCGAGGTCTGGACTTTTCAACGTTCGATGTTCCATGTTTGTCGACGGATACATCTCTAGTTAGTGGTCTGTATCGATTATCGATGAAAGCAACTCGACCGACGAAGGTCACGCAGAGCCGGAAGAGAGAATTCACGTTGGCGCTTGATTAAACGTTTATAGCTGATGTTACGCATTTCTTGGGCTGCGCGGAGAGCGATTAAGATGATTCATATAAAATCAGTTTCCTAACGTAACGTTATTCGTGTCCTGTTAATAACATGAGGGTTTTCCTGTAACGGCTTTGGGCTCATCGATAGCTCGATTACCTCTTGAAATTATCCTGCCAGTCTTATCTCGTAGCGGTATATAGCTAGAATTTTCTCATATAAAACGAAATGAGATTTCCTTTTATTTTTACTCATTGTATATAAATATTATTCTTCACTTTTTTAATTCTTTGTAGGATTTATTATGTAGTCTTATTTTTTCACTCATGCACAGAGAGAATTTTCTCTTAAAATTTACCCTGAAAATTATATGGTAATCGTGAGACAACATGGTATTTCGAAGATTTTATATGCAATTTTCTCTTATTAATATCTACCACAATAAAAAATATTAATATCTACTACAATAAAATATAAAATATATTTGATTAATTTTACTATGTACTTTAGTATAAACGTTTACGTATACGCATAAAAATCTTCGAAATACCATGTTGTCCCACGATTGCCATATTTTCAGGGTAAATTTTAAGAGAAAATTCTCTCTGTGTGGATACATATACATATAGGTATTATAATGCACATTCGAAATAAAGTGCGGAAAATGTCTCATATATGTCTAGTCTAGCAATGATAAAAAGGTGAAGGCATAAGTAGCGAAATCGATATTTCGTGTAGCAATAGCGAATGCCGGGAGTGTTTTGCGTCATTACGAATTATAATTTAATGGAGACGACCGTATATAAGTATCGCGGTTTCTTAAGAGTCCGACTAAACCATGCATTTTAATTTATAGCTCGTATATAATAAACCATCGTGAGACAAATGGTACGATTAATTAGTAACGTATATACCGGGTTCATCGTACAAGCAGTGTCTTTATGTACGATCTGCTTATAATAATTACGTCTCGTTGAAAAAGAGCGATATTTGTCCTACGGGCGATTGACATGAATATTATTAACATGCTTGTCCGGGAGTGAACTTAATGTCATTCCTAATCACTAATTACGCGACAGCTAGTCTTTATATGTCAGTTGGCAGGAGAGATCGCTCAACGTAATATTCGTCGATTTAAGCAGAGATTAATTAGAAAGCAGCGTTACAACACATTGTTAGCGAAGGTTTTTGACCGGCTGAATGTCGAAATGTTGTAGCTGTCAAACTATTCTTTAAAAATAGATATTTTATTATCTTTTATTTTTTTATTTTATTTCTTTATCCGGGTTTTCGAAAATATCTCGCTCAAAAGATAACTGTAGCCGGTAACTTCCGGGTATATTTGCAAGACATTACGCCTGCTGGCAGTGTTTTTTTTACATTAATATCTGATAATAATTTCCAATCACTTTAATTTATGTGCCACATCTGGATTTAGAACTATTGCCAACGGTGCTATTAAAAAGCGATCGTAAATGTCGCGGGGCAGCTTCGTTTCGGCTTCGAAACGATCCTATTCGAGCGCGGCCTACTCTCTTTCATTCATCGATGTCCTTGCGCCACTTCTCCTTTCCGTAGGGGGGAACCATCGCAATTGCGCGCGGACAATGATTCGATATCGGAGGGGACTTAAAGAGACCTACCGCTGCGGTCTCGAAGGCAACGAGACGTGAAGCGATACTCGAAACCACGCTGTACGCTAAGGATAAAAATGCTCTTTGTATCACGCGACGAGCGACGATAACGACGACGATGCAACGACGAGAAGCTCTCGGGGATGCGTAAGTGACGCCATAAACGCGCGTCTGACGTTCCCGAGTGGCGCAGATTGAAATTGATCGATCAAAATTCTCGGCGACCGCGAACGAGCGAGTCAGTAATTCGCGCCGCGAGGTCGTTGAGACTTCCAACCCCGCTTCATTTAACCGGCTACTCGTTGCTGTCGCTGCCGGGTGTCATTGTTGTAGTCGTGCTCGTCGCCGATGTCGTTTAGGAAGCGTAGGCGAGTTGCGAGTCACCTCGGGTCGGCGAACAATGGCCAGATGGTTGGCTCGTTATTGCCGTTCCACTCGCGCGATGTGAGTACCGCGCGACCTGCTCTCGCGGCCATCAAACGCAAATCGGCCGCGAACGAGATCGTTTACGTGGCGTTAACCGGCCGGCGCCGAAATTAAGCGTGAAGTAAGCGGACGTGAGGCTCGTGGGCTAAAAAGGTCCTTTGAAGGATGCGGATAGGAGCGGTCGGTGATTTAAGCGGCTGCGACGAGATCATTATGCAAAATACGTTGCACGCCACGCTTTTGAAGAATGTTCAAATTACGTCATCGTAACTTTTATTTTCGGCTCGCCGCGATCGCGCGAGATTGCCCCTCGTCTCCCCGAAATTACGCGCCAGAGTCACGTCCGTTGAATCATAGTTCGGCTGTCACTTTTATTCGCCGTAGGGGTAAACAGTACAGTTGTTGGCCACTCTACAAATGATTGGCCACATCTTAAAAAATTAAAGATTATAAAGGAATACTATTAAAATGTTTTTAATTATAAATACAAAAATATTTAATACACTTTTCTGTGTAATAATACTAATAATTAAAAACATTTTAATAGTATTTCTTTATAATCTTTAATTTTTTAAGATGTGGCCAATCATAACAACTGTACTGTTTACCCCTATATTTTACAATCTCCGGACTCGCTTCGATTTGATATCGCTTGTCGCGCATACAGAGCCCTTAGATCGTATATAACTAACATATAACGATGGAACGTCGAGAGGAAAAGTCTGTACGGAAGCGGATGGAAAGTGGGCGAAGCTTGTGAATTTCTGCAGCCGGTACTCGCGCGCCGTGCGTTCTGTCATTTCTTTTTTGTTTATTAGACGGAACAGGCGCACGAGTGGAAACCCGCGAGAAATTTCTGTGTACACCTCTAATCCACCCACGCCGGTTATGCACGCACACCTGCGTCGTTCGACACAATGTTACAACGATTCTCCGCTGCGAGACTCTTCCTTCGCTTCTCTACCTTACGTATATTAGTTTGACATGTCGCCCACGCGACCGTTCGTTTGCAGCAACAGCGGCCGATTCCGCGCTTGTTCCGCGTACGAGAGTTTCGCGATTCTCTCGCGTTCATTGAGGCGTGTCTTCCGCCGCGCACTTGTGTCCATCGCTCGTCGCACTTTAGCACCCGAGTGACTCGCAACAGCGTAAAATAACTCGCCATCTCGAGATTTCGCTTTCGCTCGACATAATTATTTGCTAATTTTTTTCAAACCATTCTCCCGTGTTTTGCCGTAATAATTAAACACCTCAGCCATGTAATACTTTCTCGCAACGAAACAACAACTTTCTCGAAAAAAATTACTTCAAAGCTTGTTACAAGAATGTATTATTAATGTTTGACACGTCCAATATATAAAGACGATACCGTGCGCAATTCTGCACTCATTTCCCAACGCTGACAGGCACCGTTTTCGCCTGCGTTTCGTGCCGCGGCAGTCACGAGCCTCGTGCGAGCGCAACGTGCGAATTTAAAATCGGCGGCGATATAATTAACACGCCAATCAGTAACAAAGGATCGGTGCGCGCATGCACGCCGCTCTAATGACCGGCGATGCGCCGGCAATTAATGAGTCCGGCGTGTACAGCTGCTAATTATATAAAAGTTCACGCTTTCCTCGCTCGCGGCACGTGTCCCTTCTTTCCTCTTCATCCGTCTTGTCTGATTTTTCCGTTTTTGTCTCTTTCGTCTCCTCCGTTCGCGCCCGCCTTCTTTTTCTTTCTCTACGCCCGCGCCCGCTTCTTTCATGTTTCATTCGCCTGTATCTTTCTCCCGTGGTTGCACGCATAATTAGCCCCGTCGAGTATCATATTCGGCCACGGTTGCGTGCGCGCTTCTTTGGTAGTACCAAGCGGGATATTATCGTGATGCATCATTATCGGAGCGAAAGGGAGATGCCGTATCTACGCCGTTTTGCTGGAGAATTCGCGCGAGTCAGCGAACGATTTTGCGTTTTCACGCGAGTTTTCTAACACTGCGATTCGTACTTAGCATCTTGTATAAAGAATAATTTCATTTCTTTTACATTTATTAGATAGATACTTGATAATAAATATTATATATTTAACGATACTATATCTTTCGATGATTATAAGTCGAATGGTCTTCTCACTCTAAGAAAGCTAAATTATGGATTAGATATTTATCAATTCGTAAAAATTGCGATCTCGATCCCACGAGTCTTCTTGGAATCTGTAATAGATATTCGAACTGAATCTCTATTTATCCTTGCCTTAAGATTTGACTACTACGGGCCTCTGCATAAACCATAAAGTCTTCTCTTCGTATATGCAAGAATAGAAGCACCCGGATCCCGGACTCGCATCAGTGAGAAAAATGCGCCCGCGCGTCGCGTAATTCTACGCTCGCGTAGGTGTGCGAACAATACGCTCGCGTGGCGTGTCAAAAGACGACGATGCCACCGCTGCACTGCGTTCTAACCCGCTGCTGTCGCAAGAGGTTCCCCGTCGCCCTTTTTCTTATATTACCCGCCCGAGAAAGAGAGAGAATAACATTATGTTACTCGCGTACCGAGATTTCCACGCAATAGGCTGCGCAGCAAGAACGCGTTAATCATGTTGTCGTAATTAAAGTTTCGTGGATCAAAAAATTTCGTGGTGTTAAAATTGGCGTCGAGAAACCTCGACAGAATTAATTATTCGAGTTCAACGGACGTGCGATATTTCTATTCAGAGTAGGTATTCTCTGTTAGAGCATTTATATTAGCTTCCATAAATATCTCTTTCAATTAATGTTTCTTCATCATTATAATTGTATAATTAACGTTTTCACTGCGCAGAAATCGCTATCGTTAGACTTTCACGTTGATCCTTTGCTCCGGAGTGGCACCTCGGGGTTTCTTCATTCGCGAAACATCGCTACCTACGGATCTTTTTTTTTTTTCGGGCTCGATCTATAACGGGTGGCGTATACGCTCTGCTTACGGGGATTTCTAACATCACGGCTTGCTGCTCATAAGGCGGCCTTAATGGCCGAGTCGTATTAACGACGCGTGTTACGCTTCTTTTTTTTTTTTTTCATTTCGTCCAATTCATGAGAGAAAGCGCGCTCCGGGATGCGCACGTCCGTGGAATGAGCGTGAAAAGCCGTTGGCGAATTAGCGCCTTTGCATTTTTGATCGGCATAGCATTAACATTTCATCGTAATGGACGCGTCGTTTTGCGCCGGCGTTTTCGCAGGAAATTGCAGGCTCGATTAACATTTTCGTAAGACGGGCAGTCAACGAGCGGCGTCGTTAAATCGGTAAGTTGAGAACGTCGCGTGTCTTATTGCAATTTTGGACGTAATCGATGATGTTCCCGAACAGGAAGTACATAATTGCGACTGTAATTTTTAATTATCATTTCAGTCTATGCACCGCTAGTTGAAAAATGTAATCGACGTTACGTGAGATTTCTTTTTTTTCTTATGTTATTGCTATTTTTGGATTATTCAATTGTGTTATTCAATCAGGGTGATTAAAAGTTCGCAAGATGTTGAGTAACAAATATCTTGCGTATATCGTATCGCAGTACGATATCGCAATATACAAGGATGTATCGGAGGTACAATCCCTGTTAAAAGTTAAACTTTCAATAAGAAATTACTAAAATGAAGACTGCATGTATCATGTCAAACAACTGAAAATTTTTTATGTTAGAAAGGATTACCGTTAACATTGTGAGTATGTTTATTTATCATTTAAATAATTAGTATTGTTTATACAACTTTAAAAAAAAATTTTTTTAGCAAAAAATTTTGAAACTTGAAATACAATATTAATGATGTATGTTTTACATATAAAAGAAGTTTTAGAAATATATTACTTTTTTATTTATATTTACAACAAAAATGTCGATTCTCCATAAGGGATAATGTTAATTTTATCAACTTTAAACTTAAATAACTCTTATAATCGTTTAGTAAATTACTTTAAAATTTTACCGAGTATTTTTAATTTAATTTAGAAACATCTCACAGTCATTTCTGAATATATTTAAAATACCTCCAATACATCATTAAAATCGTTATCTCAGCAACCGTTTAGTGGATTCGTTTCAACTTTTTTTTCAGCACATTAGGAAGACTAAAAGAACAATCTCACGAATTTTTATCGACTTCGTATTATTTTGAAGATTAGGTCCAATACATCCTTAAGTACGTTATCTCGCGATTCGTTCGGTCGAATCTCTAGAGGCGCGCGCCGCGGAGATGCGTACACGTGATGCACACGTGCTGCTCCGGTATCGATTTCGCGAAAGCACCAATTATTTTCCTCTTGCGCCGAGGACGTCTACCTCGGGCTGCCGGGGGTGAGTGGGTGGCACCGCGGGGGCTGCGGACGGAAAGGGAGCTCGGCGGCGGTCACGATAGCGCAGGGCCGCTGGCCGACGAGGTCAAAGTACGGCGATGCACGGTTGAAAATCCATTAGGCGACGAGCGGTCCGCTCGCGGTATTGTAAAAGTATTTACCGCGCGTGCACTCGCGGCGACTCGCGTGATTACCGCTTAATTGCGTTACCGCGCGCTCCTGTCCCTCCCAGAGACGTCTGAATAGAGCCCGGGCGCTGAAAAGTGCACGGCGATTTGTAAAGTTAATCCACTAGCGATGTCGACGGCATGTGTCCATTATGTGACACGGACAGAAATTTAGAATCGCGTCGGATATTAGCCGGATATTCCAGAGATGCCTGGAACCATGCTGATATCCGAAACTTGTGGGGAGCGGCGAATCGAGTTGACGCTGTGAGCACAATTCCGATTATCCAGAATGTACGAAATTGCGCTACTCTTCTGCGCGATTATTATCGACATATGTCGGTGACATGGGAATACCGCAACTGACGGTCTAATATAGCTGTCCTCAGTTGGAACCGCGCGTTCCATCGGCATAGTTTGAGCGCAAGCGGACTATGAAAGTTCAGAGACTATATAGAGAATACGTGGCATAATTACGGGCGTGAGGTGTTCACGTCGCGACGGGCGGGCACTAATTAAGAGAATGTGTGTGCTCTGAGTAATCAACCGCTTCTAATCTGACTTAGGGATAATCGCGTTACATATTCGCGATCGGATAGACGGACTTAATTTTTCCGCCGCAAATGCGATGGTACGAGCGGCTTATCGATCGCGCGAGTCTCCGGCTCGCGACGATAATTGTTAATTATTGCAACCGATGACTGTTACGCGTCGTCGCGATATGCTAATTGCACTTTACGATCTGTCACATTAACACCCTTTAATTTCTCTCTCGCTCGTTAATGTCCCGCGTGATTATCCCGACGACCGAGCGAGATCCGATCGAGCGAAAGGAGGAGGGAGAAGATCAAGAAAATCTTGAGAAAATCTGGTCCGAGTTTTCTCACCGCGGAACTATCAAGTGCGACGTCTTGCCTAACGTTGTACCAGGTGTTGCGGCTCTCGCTACTGTTGCCGCTGTAACTTTAATAGCGATTATGCGCGCGTACGCCGCGCTTCCTCGTGGCCCGGTACACAGCATTCCCCTAATTGGGTGTCGGCCTTATATACGTAATTCCGGAATTAAAAGTTACTATACGTTTCACCGTACGTAATTAGCTTGCCGCCCGGTACTACAGCCTACATTGCGTTTACTAGGGTAAACGTGTGCCAACTCATCGCCGTTGCACTCACAATCAGTCTTATGAGCGAGAATATTTCCCACAGTGCTATTACGGAATTGTATAGCTCTTTGTCGGAAGATCTTTTAAGCGGTTTCTAAACTAACGCATATACGGGAAATTCTATTTTACTTTTTTATATTTAATGGTACAGCGCACATATTATTATTTTTTATTTCAAATTTTACATTGACTTTTGTATTAATCAATTGTTTTTATATATTGCTATATTATATTTAAATTTGTATCATCCTAATGACGAATTGTATAATATTTTAATTAAACGGTACTATTACTTCGGTATTTCTCCTTTCCCTCTTGATAATCCAGGGGTAGTAACACCGACCCCTGCGCCTCTATTATGAGGCTCGTCATCATCTCGACATAGCAATAGGCTGAATAGCGTATTGTTCGCCGAAAGTGTCTCCTATTCCCGAAGAAACTCCCGGCACTGCGAAGGCTCGTGTCACGCTCGCGGAAATTCCCGGCCGCTCATCGCGTGACGAAAGTAACGATTGTCCCAACGACAAGGGATGTCCCTGCGTATAGATTTCTCGTAGACGTGCCACTAAGTTCGTCCATTTTCCTCTTTCTTTCCCCATCATTGTCGTTGCCGTTGTCGTTTTCGTTGTCGTCGTGCTCGGTTGTCCCCGTCTTCTACCTCGCCGGCAGCAGATGCCTATTACTGCTTTCCGTGCTAGTTATCTTTATTGTTCCTAATTATCCCGGTATACTGATGCAATTACCGTTCGCTCGCTCCGAAGTTTTAACCCACGCAAAATTTTTGTGAGGTGTCTTTATGTCTAACAAGCGATGAGTTACGGCCTGGATAAATCGTAAAACGTATATGATTAAGATAATTGAACAAAATTTAAGGACATATAATTCCGGAAATGAGAAAAACAACGGCGAATGATGCAATCGCGATTTCAAGGCAAATGCATTGTAAAATTCTAGAATTATAAATTGTACTTATTTTCCGGATGCGTCAAATCGCGCTTAAGAGATGATACCTTTGTGTCAAGAGAGATTTGATGGATGAAACGAGGGATCGACTTTGCCAGGTCGCGTGGCTTGGAGGTCGAAATGTGTGCTGCGCTGCGTCGTCGCGATGTTCGATGAATATCGCGACCTCCTTCATCTTTCGCTCATTCGTGCCCTTCGAGTTTCGCCCGACGCGCTTCCGCTTATCGAGCCCATATTTGAACGGACATTTATTGCCATATTTTATGTGCCTGTCAGTGTCTCGACGATGCGGAAACGTATTTCTTTAACGATTGCCCGACGATTCGTCGAAGTGGCCCCCTCTTTTCATTATTGCCGTTATAAACGAGAGTCTCGCGTGTAGGTACCGCTTGAAAGATATTCGGACATATATATGACGTCTTTACGTCGCTCTTAATTCACATCGTCCCGAGGACCAAGACGTTTTTATATCTCTTACTGATCAGTGGAGGAGATTCATTATTATATTATAGCGAGAAGTTAGTTTTGATATGACATGGTTATAAGCAATCTCTGACGGAAATCCTTTCGATTATTGCTAATAAACAATCTTATTTATCGCGAAAAACGCTTCCTCGACGAGCGGCGAGGAGCGCCCGCGTGATTGTCACAGAAATTACAGAAGTATGACGGAATCGAATTGTGCAACGAAGAGGAACGAGTCAGGCGTGTCGCCGTATACATCATATCGACATAGAGGGAAACAATTCTCGTTGATGCGCGAAATCGACGTGTCATAACACGCTGGAATTGACAAACGTGGTTTTAATGCGTCCACGTGCTGCATACGTGCGATCTTGCGACTTCAGCTTGCCGCGAAACGCGGAAATCTCTTCCGCTCAATAAATCATGCTGCGAATTACCCCGCAATCCCGCCGGGCGGCCGTAATGCAAGCACGGACGTCGACGATGTCAAACCTGTCGTAAGTCAGAAATCCCGGGTTGAATTGGACTGAAGCGCATTAATAGCACGATCGAGAAACCTCCTCGTCCGACGACTAAAAGCTAACTGACTCACCGACAAGTAATCCCGTCTTAATTGCACGCTAAAAAAAGAAAATACCGAAGTAAATATACATTTTAATAGCGCGTTATTGCATCGTGACTGGTCGCCTGCAATCCTTTCTCCATCACAAGGATAGTACATTCTAAAGATATATCAAGTTGATTGTTAACGATTAAGCCTCGATTGAGATAAATAACTACCAATTTAATTTCCCTTTATCTCAGAGTTTGTACTTTTCTACTTTGTTCTCTGACACGTTTAACTGTGTGTCTCTGTGCATTGCGTTCTTATTTCTACGACGCGTCCTGTGATTCGCTTGTGAAAGCGGAATCGGCCAAATCATTGCGAGCCTGCAGCGAAACCGTCCGTCATACGTGTTTTTCCTGTCGCGAATCGCGCAATCCGCCTCCTTTCAAAACTAATCCGAGCCCCGGACGATGCGCGCCCGAGGAGGAAGAGCTTTCAAATTTCTTTCGCAACAAATCTTAGGCAAGCCGCGGCGCCGCCCGAGCGCGCTTATTATATACCGGGCCCGTAATTAGTTACGGCCGAAGATCCCGGCCAATTACGTTAACCAGGTTGACTCGCGGTATACAGAGCGCAAATGCGCGCGGCGGATTACGTCTGCGTTCTCCTGCGGCGTTGCGCGCAAAGTCGCCGAACAATGCGAGGTGAGAGTTTCGCGAGATCTGCGTACACGGCGATCGGCGTGCACACGGTGTTTCATTAACGTATGAAATTTCTGTCGCAGATTCTTTGATGGATTTAGTATTAAATTTTCATTAGTATGGAAAGTTGACGGGTTATTAGCATTCGCGGGCATTAACAGTTCTTAGCATTAAGGATAATCAAGTCATAAATAAAATTTTTATATTACACTGAAAATACTGAATTACAATTTTGTTACATTCTAGAGATAGAAGAGAGATCACGTTTACATTAATATACGTGAAGGTATATCATCATCGATTAAAACTTGGCGCTTTTATTCTAATTAGATCTATCTCGCGCGCAATGACTGTCGACTTTATGCCCTGAATGCTATTCGGCCCGCAATTTTCTAGGATGATGCATATCGCTTGCTTAGCAAGCGATACGGTCAAATCGTCGAGCTAATTGACTGGCGCTTTCGTGTTTCTCGAGAACGTTCGCGCGTTCACAACGAGGGCGCGAATCGGCCGTTTTGTATCCGCGAAAGAGGCGCTGGCCGTAAAATACGATTTAAACTTAAGCCGGAACGTCCCGGCTTAAAAAAGAATTGCGCATACAAATATCGTGAATCGACTTTTGCGAGGAATCAGGGCTCGTGCGAATAAAAAGAGTTTATTACGTGACGATTGCGTGTGTATGCCGCAATCGTTGGAATAAATTACGTTACGCGTTCTCGAAAAAAAAAAAAGAAAAACGCGGTACGATCCGTATAGGTGAGGTGCCCGAGAAATGTCGATCTCAAGGACAGAGAGATTGCGTCGAAAGGAAAGGATCCCGGGTGAAGGAAAGAAGCGAGCGGCGCGAACAAGTCTCGCTTCGAGACGACGAGTAATTGCGCGCGGAAAAGCGATCGATCGGTTAGCAAATATCCAATATCTAATTGGCGGCGCGCGGTCTTTGCGCGGCTATTCCATTACGCGTCATTATCGTTGCGACAGGCGGCTCGGGATCGGTTTCGCAAGAACGCGCGCGAACTTTTTATCTGCGCGAAACGGCCTTGCCTTTTCGCATCGCGTACGTCGCGCAGCCGCCGTCGTGTAGGTGTCACTTGCTTTCCCGCCTTGAAAAACCTTTCACTGTTTTGCACACCTACATACGTACAGACGCCGTAGTAGACGGCCGCGTTATACCGTTGTTACAAAGCCAGAGAAATCCTGGGGAGCGGTGTGTAACTTGTTTCGTATAGAACTCACAATCAGCGCGAGCGAGTGAGAGCGAGCGAATTCCGTTTCGATCGCGTCGTATAGGGTGACGCAGAGTCGCTGGATATATCTTATGCGTTATTGTTGCAACGCGGATAATTGCTTAAAACTAACAATCAAGAGAATCAAACCTTCTCTCGGACGTCTCGTGTGACGACACGACTTATCGACAAAGCTAACGCAACTTTATTGCAGCAAGAAGGAACACTTCATTAGCATATGAGATTGACCTAAGTGACATAACGATGATGCAGTCTTCCCGCGCCTTCTTAACGTTTGTCCCCAGTATCTCCACCGATACTTAAATGTCATCCCGTTTAACGAAGCGCAAAAGTTTTGTGCCACATGTATTTCTTCCCTCACTTTCAAACTGATTTTTTAAAGAGCAGCACAGTTTGTTGCGCCGTCAAGTACGCCGATCTTTTTAATCAGTCGCCAGACGTTCTTTACGAATGCTAATCACGTCAACGACGGTCCGGCTTGCGCTAATTAGGAAATAATTGTATCAATCCCACAGACTTAAAAGGGGATGCGTAATGCCTTCAATTTTTAAGTGAACCCTCTCCCCCCTCTTCATCCTTGTCCCCAAGATAGTTCTGTGATCAATTCCTCCCCTCCCCTCCCCTCGCAGCTTTTTTCTAGTAGGTTTTCATTGATTCTACGAGGAGCATGCCGATTCATCATTAATTGTACTTGACTTTACGGCCGTGTTTCATTAATCACGTTTCATTAGCGCGATGCTTACCGACGATGTTTCTGTGAAAATTCTGTTATCATTACATTCGTTATGCCCTGCTGTAATTTCAGTAGCGTACAACTCGGCTTCGCAAAGTGTATAATCAAACAGCAACAAACATCGTATTTGCATCCGGACACGATACGCTCTAATTCTGTACTTGTTTACATCTACTCGCACATTTGCATCATAATTTCCTAGCATCATATTTTAGTGCCCGCGAGAAGCAAAACTATGTTTGCAATGTGTTTTATTACAGTTTATGCGGGAGACACACACATTGAATTAAATATATTCAGTAATATATTTATGAATGCGGAGATAAGTAAGATTAAGCAAGTATTTAAAACAGTCGTATCTGTTTGCATCTGTTTATTTAAATGTCTCTTAAGAAGTCTTTGATATAACATTTTAATTGTTAGTTTTATCCGATTTTAATACACCTTACATCAACGTTAAATTTATCTCTTAATCGCGCATTAATCACACATCGACCTGGCGCGTTATTTCTGCTTAGAACTTTGCTCATATTTCCAAGAAAAGAACGCGCGTTCCATCTAGGTGTTCGCGCATTGTCGTAGAAACGCGGCAAACTTTCATAGAAAATACCTTGGTAGATATCCCGATACCATGCCTCGAACACGCTGGCCGCAGAACGGCCTTCAACTCTCGCCGATCCCTTCGACAAATCAACACGCGCGCGACCCATCGCGAGTTTCGATAGCCGAGCCGATAGTCGGAATGATCGTCGCACCGTCGCGTTCATCCACATTTCACGCAGGTCATAATGACGAAATCATTCTCTCCCTGCCCCCCCCCCCCCCCTGCAACGTCGCCTGATTCACCTCATCGAGCACTTTGATTTTTCACGGATGCGCCACCGACCGACGCTTTGTATCATCGTAGCCATTTTTCTTTTGAGTTGCCGCTCCCTACCCTGTTCCTACTTTCTGTTACAGATCTCGTACCATCTATAGGCACCGCGTACGATAGCGAGAGACATCCGATAACGACACGAGGATGTAGCCCGTGTGGCTGGGCTTTTCGACGAGAGAGAACAGCACGAATTTCAAGTCAGGACGATGATGATGCGCGCGATACAGGGAAGAGGAATTGACCGAGGGAAGAACAGGTCAGCGTAGAAGAAAGAAGGAGAGACTCCTCCTCTCTGCTTCCTCGCGAGAGAACACGCCGGATGTTATCGCGAGACTGATAAAAACACTGCCCAGGAGTAATGACGAGCTAGATTGCCGCTCCGTCCGCTGAACCGTTCCTCGGTCGATCTTGGCTTTCGCTCCTCGCTAACTGCCCCTCTACCTGCCCTCCCCTTCGTGTCAGCCCTGCCTTCGTCACGTACAGTACACACACGTACACGCTTATATTAATATATACACACCCGCTCTCTCTCTCCCTCGAGAGATCAAAGACTGAAAATAAAAGGTGGCGACATGTTGGGCGTGAGTCAGCCGGGCAACACGCCCTCGAGCTTGCGGCACTCGGCGAGCTTCTCGTGCTTGCAACGCGGCACTGCCGGCGAGGGTCATCGCGCGAGGACCTCGACGTTGCTGCAACAGCCGAGTCTGCAGCTGAGCAACGGTCATCATCAGTACACGTCCAGCGGCCAGGCGGCAGCGGCTGCGGCCGCGGCGGCGGCCGCGCATTGCTCCCTTCTGCAGCATCATCAGCAACAGTCCCGCGAACCGTTTGATCCCGTCCTTCAGGACGGCAACGATTACGGCTTCGTGAGGATCCGGCCGCGGTTGCGCAGCACGAACGCGACCTTGTATCACGAGGAAGAAGTGGCGGCCGCGAAGAACGCCCTGAGGGAACAGCGTGACGTCGCCGCGTTCAGCGACCGCGAGTGCGACTCCAACTTCAGGGACTGCCCGTTGAAAGTCAAGGACCACCGCGATCTCTCACCGAAGGGAACTGCCAAGAATCAAAACCCATTACGGGGCGCGTTGATTCTCTTCACTTCGACGTCGTCCTGGTGGAAGGCCCGACAACGGGAGGAACAGCTGAATGCAACCGGCGGTGCTGCTGCCGCTATCAGTGCACCTTCGTCAGAACGGAAATGGTCGGGCACTTCGATGGCGTCACCCTCGAACGATAGAAAGTGGCCGTCCTCGATGACGTCGCCCACGAACGATCGGAAGTGGTCCGTTGGTAACAGCCTACTGACGTCACCGTCGAATGAGAGGAAGTGGAACAGATCCTCGGTTTCGTCCACGTCGACGAACCAACAGGACCGGAAGTGGCGGTCTCTCGGCGCACTTTTACGGACTCCCGTCGGCGCAAGCGGCAGCTCTCACATCAGTCAGAACTCCCTGTCGCATAACATGAGCGTGTCCATGATCGAGGGCGATCATTTCCGCGAGGAATCGCGCGGCTCGAGCTGCAAGGCACGCTATCAACAGCCGACGTCCTACTCGGCGCGAGTGTCCCGCGTCAGTAGAGACGTTTATCGGGAGAACGGGGAGTTTGGTCAAATTGCCGGCAGGTCAAAGGTCAGCCGCAGGTTGTACCAAGATAGCGAGCCGGCAAACGAGCTCGACGAGAGACACGTCCCGCAGCGTAACCGACATCAGCTGGATGACCCCGAACAATGCAGGAGCACCCGAGAAGGACGCGAGCACAACAGCAGAGCTATGGAACAGAGCGCTATGGAGATCCGCGGCACGACCTCCACTACACGATCGAGTCGCGCGCAAAGCTTTTATCTTCTGGACGATTTCCTGCGGCCGCAGCCCCAGCAACCGAGCGGCAACAAGTGCATGCTGAATCTATACATGTCCCCGTCGCACGCCGTCAAGTGCAGCAACGAGTACGGCAGGTCGTGCGAGGTCAGGCAGGCGACCTGCCAGCAGGCGAACGTCGGCAGCAATATCACGCCGCCGCGACGCCACAACTCGAGCTCGGACAGCCTCGAGGTGGCCACCAGTCCGCTGCCGCCACCGGTGCCGCCGCCGCCGCCGCATCAAGCCGCCGGTAACACGCGGGACCGCGAACGGAATGAAAACCTGAAGGAGGCGAGTAAGGACGTGTGCCCGTGCAAACTGTGCTGGACCAATATGCAGAGATCCTTTGTGGAAGAGGTAAGTGAAGTCCCCCTCGAGGGGTGCGCCGGGAACAATAATTGAGTCGTTCGTCACGCCGCGTACTCCACGCTCGGAGATCCGCGGGAGATTCCGCTTGAGAAATGGGGCTATGATTAAGGGACTTTGACAAAGGATCGCGCCGGACGGAGGTCGCCGTCCCTGTCTGGTCGATTCACTGTATACGGACATACAGGGCGTCTCCGAACAATCTCGTTTTTACACGCTTTTCACACATATACTTATTCCTAACTAAAGCTATAAAATCAAGATTTTAGTGGTCAATTTTAATCATCGTTTAACAAGAGATTATTGAATTCTAAACATTCTGTTAGATATAGTTCTTAAATGCTGACACAGCGTCTATGGGAGACACATTATCAGTATGTAAAGCTAAATATATACTTGTATATTATATATACGCGCGTGTTAATATACGCAAGAAATTTTGCGACTTTTTCGTGAAATTTAGAGCCGATTTTCTCTTAACGAAAACGCCGATACATACAGTTATGGTTTTTTAACTGTAAGACATGAACAAGCAATAAAATCTTATTTCTCGTGTATAACTTCAAACAAATCCGACTTTAATAGAGCTTCAATTTGCGGCTTAATGTCGTTGAGATATCTAACGTTAAGGATTGTAAAGTAATGGAAATACTTGTTCGGCTACGTCCGCTACGACGGAATCTCCCCCGAAAGAAATCGATACGTCTGAAAGAGAAACCGAATAAGCGACACGGCATTTCGCATGGACGGGGAATTGGTCGGCTCGTCGGGTTTTATCGTAATCGTTATCCGTGATGTTTATGTCGCGGCGAGTAACTTTCACCCTGGCGCGCGGCGTGCGCCACGACTCCGCGATCGCGCGAAGATAGACGTCCGGCCGCGAAAAGGTCCTTGCGGCCGGTCGTTGGAAAAGTCTTCCCCGAAGAGAGAAAGAAAAAGGATCGACTATCCTCGACTGTCCGGTCATCCGTCGACGTATTTCTTCGCGAATAACTCGCCATTAACTCGCCTTTAACCCGTTCCATGCCGTTTGCCGCACCGAAACGAGCTATCCTAACGCCTCTGTCAGGATCCCGCTTTACGACCGTTTGCGCGATCGGTAGCGCGCGATTCGATAGAGACGACTACGGAATCCTCGCTTCGTGGAACCTGCCGCAATTAGGGACGAGTCGACGAAGAGTTTAACATCGAGCGGTGAGTTCGTAAAGTAGCGCCTTATCTGTCTTGCGTAAATTAATTTTCATGATCTTAAGGCACGGCTCGCACAGCCTCCGTGCTATTAACGTATATAATTTATTACATTGCATTATCTGTCGGATGCACATTTTTTTTAAATTTAGAGCCTCTTAACGGGATATTGATAAGAGATCGGTTATCACAATTATTAATTTTGTTTAATTCCAAATAAATGATTTTAATAAAACTTTGATCTGCAGCTAAATCATTAAGATATTTTAGTACTAAAAGTTATGAAGCAATGCACATCAGTAATTTGGCTTGCGGCTATAATAATTTTAATGCAACACGATTTAATTTTGTATACTATGTTTATCGTATGATTTGTATCAAATTTACTAAATGCTCCTGATTATTCGCAATATTTTTGTATATTACTTTATTCATTGCTGAACTTTTGACCGACAAAATCGAAGCGCAAGGATTCGCGAAATAGCATCGAAGATGAAGATCGCGATGTCGCGCGATAAACGGTTGGGAGATTCAATCGAGCTCTTATCTTGCATGAAAGGCAACGCGATTACATTAATCAGCAGTCATTGGACAAGAATTCACATCGCGCATTATGCGGTGACAAGTGGAATAGATGAATGTAGGGACGGTGCGTATTTACCCTCGATATCATCTTACGATTGCGTGATTATTCCGAATAATCAGGAACATTTCAAGAACTTGAATACAAATCATAAACATGGTATACGAAATTAAATCGTGCTGCATTAAATTTATTACACCCGCAAGCCAGATTACAGTAGTTTATTGCTTTATAATTTTTAGTATTAAATATCTTAATGATTAAGCTGCAGATCGAAGTTTATTTAAAGTCATTTATTTGGAATTAAACGGAGAATAAGATTTTCTTATCTACTTATTCGCTTTGATGAAAAGAACTGCAGTTATACAATATGCAATTCTGTTAGGTCTCTAATTTAGTCGAGCTAGATATACGGCAATGCTAGCTATCTCGAAATGCGCGACATTCTATGTACTGATATTAGAGTTCATCGACATGTGGCCCTTCTGTGCGTAATCGATAGTATAGTCCCCCAGGAATAGAACCGTAATGCGGATCACAACACCGTTTGCAAACCTACAACCGGTATCGATCCTTTGACCCGAGAAACGCCTCACCCTGCAGCGAAGAACCGCGTTTGTCTATTTGCTCGATCGATTCCGAGCAAATATGCGGCGAAGCTACGCACTCGTGCGTATGCGGAAGAGTAAAAGAAAAAAAATATACATACACGCATACTCTCAAAAGCATCTCTGTGGCGAGATTGAAGATAATTTAGCGACAAGCTGGCTGTATTAATGTGAGATTATATATAGGGTAATCTTCTTTTTTTTTTATATAATTAGCGACGCTCAGCGATAAATGCGCTGTATAAAAATGTATGAACTGCAGACTAAACATGAGATTTCTAGCTTGCCAGACTCTCGGTCTTCCGTTCATCCGGACTCCGAAACGGTCGCGAGGTCGAGCCGACGACGCGGCTTCGAGGACGCGAGTCGGGTTACAAGTTCACACGCTTTCCGGGTCGCGACCCATCGTATACGCACACGCACGCACAAATCCGTCGGCTTATCGCCGGGGATAAGTGGAAGCACGTGCTGGTGCGCGGGGGGTATCTACAGTTTGAATTGGACAGCCGCCCCGCGGCTCGTCTTCGCCCTTTCCCTCCTCGCTCCGATGAGCGTGTGTCGAACATTCGTTATATTTAGGACGCGGGGCGCGCGCGGCGTGCCGAAGGGAGGAAGTCGTATTTCTATCCTTCCAGTATCTGCTCTATTATTAGTGAATGCTGGAGAGGTACACTGGGTTTAACTGGGTTTCCGTCAGATTTTAAACACTGGCATATCCAACGGAGAAGCACCTCCAGGCTCCCTCTTTCTATCTCTCTCTCTCTTTCTCGCTCTCATTTTGTTTCTCTCCTCTTATCGTACGTTTTCAGAGCGCGCGCCAGCACGTTCCTCGCACGATGGTTTCATCCGGGATGTATAATAAATACGACGGTCGTATCCGCAGATTTGTTCGCGGTCGCACGTGCCTGTTCATATGCTGTTTCAATCTATCCGTGCATTACTTCTCGAATGCTATTAGTGAATAACTAGAGTGCCCGTGGCGTTGCCGCACGTTTCCGAATATCGATTAATGCGAAGACATCGGAAACGTTAATTGTATTCGGGAGGGTGAATGCAACTGCAATCTGTAAACCCCGAATATCCCTTTAATGAGAACACAGGTCAGAGACTGGATCGTTAATGTATTGCTGGGTAAATTTCCCGTGAGATTTTCTCGTTTCTCATTCCCCGATCGCGTAAGAGAATCGCCATTCCGCAAAACGAATCTACGACAACCGTGAAATTATCGAAGATTCTCTCACGTGGGTACTTTAGTATTTGCCACGGTCGGGACACGCTCGTGGCCGACTCTTTTAGCTCTATGAAATTGAGACGTCCTAGGTCAGGGACGCGTAACCTACGCATCCGGCTCAGACGTGTGCATTTTCGCTGTCGTTGAAAGGCATGCAGATTACGGCCGTCTGCGGACGGAAAATTACTAGTAATATTTATACGCGGCCGGAGAATGTGACGTTAAATTCATATGATTTCGAGCACGGCGAAATGAGAGAGCCGCGGACGCGACCGTGAAGAGATTTCATATAGAATTACGCAAACTGATGGCATAACGACATGCTGCGGAAAAAACGCATGATACTCTTCTTTCTGCAAATGCAATCGTCAAAATACTAGCGATGGGATTAAGTATCCTGTAAGTAGATTCGAATCTGTTAACATAGTTTTTTTTTTAAACTCTTTATCGTTACATCGAAAAATAAAAGCAGGACTTTTAAGTAGACTCAAATATGAGCGAAATAAATTCGAAACTTTTATGAGTACCTCGAAAAATAAGAGTATTACTTAAGTACTTTCAAGTGAAATCAAATCTAGGATGTTCGAAATTTTTATTAGTACTTTACTAGAAATTTTACGCTCCTTTGAATTAAAATGTTTGTATAAAGCGACAATTATTGTGATACCTATATTATTTTTGATAATTACAAATATTAGATTATCAATCATTGAAATTAACTTGGAAATTAAATATAATAAAAATATGATTAAAGGTATATAGAATAAAAGTTACGTAAAATCTTTACACATTACATTCTTTAAATTAAACTAACAACTTCATTCTTAGAGTTCGAGTACTGCTTGTAAAAGATTCGATTCTTTCTTCTGAACGTGATCCCCAGGGTGATCCCATTAGATCAAGCGTTAAGGAAAACAGGGAAGATTAGATAAGATAAAAGAAAAGGTTTCCCAAAGAAATTCTGAAATTAAACAGCGTATCGTTGTGCTGAAAGAAATTCCCCAACAATTTCTATGATTTTCCTCGCTTATGTTTCGTTGGCCGGCGGCAAATTACGTATCGTGTACGTGAGACGTAAAGTTGACGCGACTAGACGACTCATGATGATGCACGCGAAAGACCGGCGACAGAAGTGGCGATGGCTGCAAGTGCGATGGGAGAAAAGAGCGTATCATCAGGTATGCAGCTGCCGTATGTTGGAGACACGTGCAAAGTGCAGGGAGGAACTAATCGTGTAACACTACGCTGGAAATAGAATGAATAAGTGATCGCCAAAAAGTCGCTCGTCTACGTTATTATACGCACGATATATCTTCGTGAATACGATTGCTTCATCAATGTTGAAAACTTTAATTTTTAGTTACGTTGAAGAAATCCGTCATTTTTGAAAGATCGCGTTACTGTTACGACAAGGCGTGAGAAAAAATTTGTATGTTCGACGAACGTCCTCGGATCAGGTGCGATCGTGCACCGTCGAATGCATCGAATCCTTCTCTTCCTTCTTACGACCCTGATCTCGGACGCGTTTAATCCGTCGTCTGAATTGATCCCGCATCCCGTATTCATTGCTTTCGTGAATACGAGACCGTGAACGCACACGTATATACGTATACGCACACGTCGCCCGTCTGTAGAGTGAGTAATACTTCGGCAGCCGGGCGTATATCACAACATAATATCTCCGTGTAGGAGTTATCTTCGCGTGATTTCTTTACGTGCCACGCATCTTGGCATGAGCGTGAGATGTTGGAAGCACGTATAGAACGGGCCGATAGAACGAACGAGTCGTCGCTGATCGGGCGCGAATAGCGATAGGAGGAAAATTATTACAAATGATGCTGCAAGAATGTTCGCCGTCACACGCGGCAGTCTAAACTTGTCCCGAGAATATCGATATTTCTAAAAGCCTTCCGATACGTCGAATTCTTCTTTAGCACGCTTCTACGAATGTATTACATCGCTGTGAAGAAATATTATCTGAAGTAAAAAAGAAATACCTCCGATATTGAATCATCATAAGAATCGTTCTCGTATAGTGTAGCAAGAACGGACAAACGTTATCATCGTGACTGACATTTAATAAAAGAGAAAAAAGCCCGTGGATTTAATCCTGTGACAGGAGCGAACATCTGTAAGTAGAACATCTCGGTGACAATAGAAAATATCGTGTTCGTGAAGGAAGACATCCCGGATGGCTTTGAGAGGCTGCTTCATGTTGAATCGTCCTGTAGGGTCCGGGAGGGGACATGGGCCATCTATATAAGATAGAAGCCACGAGATAGACCCCTGACGGTGATATCTCACGGTGAGATCTTCAAGCCCGGCCGTGTCCGTCGTTGCGTCGAACCGGGTGATTTATCATTATTGAAATACGGGCCATTTGAGCCATCGTAGTCCACTCTCGCGCGACATGCGACGTTTCTTCTGCCGGCCGGGAGTCCCTTTTGTGCCCCGCTTCGCGCTCCGTACCATTTGCTTTCCACTCGAAAGTTATTCAAATCGACCGTAACGATCGCGAGATAAAATTATCCAAACCGGAATTACTCTTCCCGAGGCAGTAAATGTCAGAATAATAATACATTCTATTTTATTTATCACTTCGTTGATTATTATAATTAATAACAATTAATAATCAAAAAATATAAGAAAGTATATAAAAGTTTGTACGAAACAACATATATCTTTCGGTGCTCCTTGAGAAAAGTTTTATTATTGCATTATGCAAAGTGACGTTGATTAAAAACGGTATTGTGCAGCGAATTGAAAGTTATTTTTAGAATATTTATTTCACTTTCATATTGGCGGTATCATCGCGTGTCATCTCGCGAGAAGGTGATATTCGCCGCGCAAGCGAGTCCGCCTCGGAGCGAGTCGAATAAATTTGCAATCGCGCGGCGGTTTTTGTTACTTTTTTCTTTTCCACACGCGCAACCGATGCACGAGAGCGGCGGCGGACGTTGCCCATCGCGCGCCGACCGAAGCCCGAAAGGTTGCACCCGCGACGCGTATCGCCATAAATTTTATTCTCCTCAGCAACTTTCGCGTTCATTCGCGCGCCTGCCCGCGCGCGTAAAAAGTTTTTGAGATAGCGCTCAACGACGCGGACCGGTCACGATTTAATGATGTTACGTTAAACGAAATTTATCCGCCTGCACCTTCCTGCCTTGTGCGCGAACTCGCTGCCGATCGGAGCTTGCGATAAGCGCCGGTTCTCTTTCTCTCTCTCTCTTTCTCTCTTTTTGTCCCGCGGGCGTCGATCTGAAATTGCTCGTTGCGAACGCTAATTGTAACGGTGCCTTTTATAATACATCGTCACGGCGCGATTACGAACGACTGCTTGGCGAAAATCGTTTATCACAGAGTAGCTGAGAGATATAAGCGGTGGAATTAGATTGGGGGACGGGGTTGAGATGTGAACCGCGATAAAAAAAAAAATCTTCCCGGAATCCTCGGACAGTGCACTTTCGCGCGCTTCTCTTCTCATTTCTCCCTCCTCCTCCCTCCCGAAATAAAATTTCTTTTTGTCAACACAGATGGTGGCCGAATGCACTTTGGTATAAACCGGATCCGAGCACATGGCATTACTCTACGTCTGGAAGATAACGCCACGAACAAACAAGCGGATTCCGGTTTGCACCGGTGTTCTATGGTGTTCAGCAGTCTAACATTTAATCGCGATCTATTCGGCGAGAACATATTTTTAATTAATTATTTTTATTCAATTGGTTATGCTTTTTTTTATTTTGATGAAGATTCGCGTCTTTTTTTCAATCCAGCTTAGTAAACCTTGCGAAATAACATTACTGCTAACATTTCTACCTGCTGATGATGCAGGAAGAAATTTATTTACAACGTGCGATGTATGTATGTTCACGTTTAACGGATGTCTTTCAATACAGCATCTCCGAGAGAAGATGTTCGTGACACCCTCGGGCAATTCTCGGTTGAGAGTCGCTGCGTGGACGATACAGTATATTTCTCATATTTTTGCCAAGCCCTCCCCTTCGAGCAATCAAATAAGATTATTACGTTCGTGGCGAGAGAGAGGCTGCAACGTTGCGAACGGACGTGCCGGTTGATCGAAACGCAGCGTCTCGCGCGAACGATCCCTTCGAGGACTTTTTAGAGCGCGGTTAGCGCGCTAATGAACTGACAAACGACTGCTACCCCGAGTTCCGGTTATTAAACCGCAAGACCGCTGCGGTGCGGAAGACAATGGGCTCGCGTTTAAACAACGACCGATCCCAAACCCCATTTACATCGAATGCATACTAGATGCGTACAGCATGGATTTATGGTCCCATCCTATAAAAATGAAGAAATGGAAGGCACTGAAGGGAGACCTTGAAGAGATTGCTCTCGATATTAATACAGTTTTTAGAAATTTCTTTATCTTACCCACAAGATTTTTATTTTGTGGAAAATTATTTTTTGATAGGCAGATTTTTATTGTCTAACAAATTATTTCTGGCCTCTGCTTTATTCTTAGCTGTAAATTGTTTGCATAAGATAAGAACGAGTCTTTTACCATTGTGGATGTAGTAGATCCCTGCAATGTGCATTCCGTTATCGACAAGTCAAATCCTACTTTACCGAGGTAGGCGGTCGCGGTGTAGTCGACAGGCAGCACGTTGTAAAGATGACAGCACCAATATTTTTTTCGGTTTTGACGAAGTATACTTACAAGTTATAAGTTTTTTATATGCTTCCTTTTTTTATATATTTTATTAGTTTTATATGTTCTCGTTGTAAGTACAATATTTGGTAGATTCGTATTATTTATAAGTATTTTACAACATAAAATACTTATAAATGATACGCCCCTTGTCTATTATAATTCTAATGCTCTTTTGTAATATAACGGATAAGAGTTTATTTATTTTATTATTATTAGGTTTAAATACGAAATATTTTTTAAATATTTTTATATATTTCACTATAATATGTTTAACATTTGGTTAATATCTTTAGAAATGTTATTTTAGTAGAACTTACTTTTACACACACAGTACCATGTATTAACATTATGTGTGTTTTTCGTAAACAGTTTGGTAAACATTTAAGGAAAAGGAAGCAAGATAAAGCTTACAATCAAAAACAAATAAGAATAAGATTCAAGCTGAGTATAATACAAATGAAACGGAGTAGCGAAAAATAAAACTCCGTTTTATTTACACATCGTAGAAAAACATTGACACTATTGACAGTCGAATGTTGTAATTTAATAATTTGCCACTGAAGCTCTTTTGTAGACACGTTTGCACAAGTGTATGAATTGTTTGCAAAACTGCGATCTAAAAGGCAGGCGAGTCCCAATTCATTTTTTTTTTTTTCGAGTAGCTCGATATTTTATCTCATTGTCAGCTCGCATAACGGGGCGCATTCATTCGCGCGAATGTGAAGATGGATGACAGATGATAAATGCGAGTCATTATGTCTGATTATGTAAATGAATGTAATTGCATGAATATTCGTCCGTGTGATCCGTGCGGTAACGTACGATAGTCGTAAAAACGTGCAAACCGCGAATCCCCCCCCCCCCCCCGCCTCTCCTCCCGCTGACTTAACGCTCAATCACACCGTCAAGCCCGTCTACTCTCCGGGAATGCGGGTGTACGATTCTCAGGCCGTGGCGCTCGTATGGGCCGCCTGGTCTGGCGAGATTTAGATTCCCGGTAGAATTGGCTATACCCGTATCCTCTGTATCGCCGTTAGCGTTGCCACGCTAAATGATCCCCCTCCCCGCGATTTAACTGTAATACGGATTCCGTCGCGCATCCAAAGAAATCCCTTGGCAACCGATCTCGTAACCGAGCTCGTAAGTCAGCAGCTGGCACTCGCTTCACGTTCACGATCGAGCCAACTCCTGTAAATAAACAATGAGGATCAACATTGTAAAAGAAAACATATAAAACATAAGGAAACGTTTACAATGGACAAGGATACACCATATATATGTTTTCATCATAAATTGCATAAAATTCACGCTTATTGCACATGCAATTTTGCGTACTCTTTTAATAGTACCTATGCTTCTATATATAGACTTATACTGTAATAAACATTTACATACTAGATAAATGTTATTGGATTGGGCAAAAAGTCGAAGAAAAAAACTTTTCTTCGTTTCTTTTTTAAGAAATTTTGAAGACAAGTTTATGTGCAAAACCGGAACTTTGTTAAACGAGATATTAATAACTGTTTTCTCAACTTATTTTCTGCCATCTTTTAGATAGTCTCATTATTCCGTCCTCATTAAGCACATAACGTTACGCTCAATAACAGCTATTTATTAAAAAAATGAGATTTTTTTTGTCCCGTTTGGTAGTAAGCAGAAATAACTGGTTTTCGTTATGCTTGCTTCGACGTTTGAAATTGCGTGTGAATTAATAATTTGCGATAGGAATTAACTGTAATATAATAATTAGCTAAAATAAATATAATATAATAATTAACTGTGATATATCATTTGTTAAATAACACGTATGATACAACGTAAAAATAATCCGACTTTTCCAACAGGATGGCTCGTAAAATGCATTCTATTTCGTTAAATATTGATTTACAATTGTTTAATATTTTCCGGTTAAATGTCCCGGAATTCACGTAATATAAATATGATTATCGTAATGTATATCATGAGTGACATTTAAAGTAAGCTCTTTGACTCCGAATGAACTCCTCGTAATCAGTGATCTTGTTGATATACGGGCGCCGTTGCTGTGGTAGGTATTTGCAGGCCGTTCTATGTGGATGCAAAGTTCCGGATGCTTGGGATTTAATATTTTCATGGAACTCATTTGAGACGCTTGGCGCTCCAGTTTCCGCTTTTACTGCGTCGTAAGTACCGGGTGCCTCGAACGAACTTCGTGAGTATAGGCCGTAACGACATAATGTGGTCTAATACGCGACAGTTTGATAAGAGTTTCGGGTTGAAAAGCTATTTCAACGGGCACATTCCGTCGCGGTCTCGTAGCAGCTATCTTTCATGTGCAATCAGAAGTAACTTCGTCGGTTTAATTCAGAAACATTATGACTTCCAAGAGTAGATTATGTTGCAATAACTTCTCGCTCTTAAGCTTTTGTCAAGAGATTTTAAAGACCGGAAAATTAAAAGTGTGAAGAGATTACGAGACGGAATTCCATTCCAAGTTGATCTACAATTGGTGCGATTCACTCGAGTCCCATCTCCTTCGTGTTATATTAAACGCTCGTGTTATGTCTCGCCTTTGAATCATACGTTCGCAAGCTCACATCGCGTGTATGCCCCGCATCCTCGAGACACTCGCGGGATCGAAATAATTATGTGACAAGGAGCGGAAGTGCGATCGTGTACCGATGCATGAGATGTAATTCGACGCCGATGCAACGATGAAACGTCCCTTTGTATCTACGACGTGGCGTACATACGCTCGACACACGCACACGATCGCATGCCATCGGTAATCACGATACGTCAGACGCGCCACGCCGGTCGTGTCGCCTGTCCGTTTCGAAGCTGTGCGATATGCGGAACTTCTTTCAGTAATTCGTAACGTGATTGCGAGTGGGCATGGCGACGATCTGTACGCCGTATATATATAATCAGATAACGGACTCGACAGCAATGAGAGTGGATCGACCCTTTTCGTGTAACGACCGGTTTTTCCGTGGGTTGTCGATCGTTTAGCGAATGAAATTCGAGACGTCGACGACAATGTGAGATCTAAAAAAAGAGAAAAGAAAACTTATTATGGAAATAATACTGACCTTCTTTTTTAAAGTTAGTATAGATTGTTGCTTTTTAACTGATAAGAGGATTAATGACGTTTCAAATAATTTCTGTAACGCGCTTTCAAATTTATCCGCTTATAATACGCTTATGCATTAACAAAGTAGGAATCACTTGCAAATAATATCGCTGCATGCCTCGTATGCCCTCAGGGACGCTGGGATCCCCGGGCGACGCTTTATTTTGAAACGGGAGTTCATATAGTAGCATCGCGCAGAAACTCTCGCGGATGCAGGCAACGTTAATTAGCACTTTCCTAACAAATAGAGCAAAGGTTTACCTATATATTTCGCTCCCGCAGGCCGCGCGTCGGCGAACGCGACTCTAATTCGCTATAATAATCAGAAAATTGGAAATCTATCTTCGCGTTTGTTTTGCGTCGGGTCCCACGCTCGTTTGCATAAAAGCACGTTTAATTGATCGCCACCATTGCAGGGCGGAAGAAATAACGGCTGCCGCATCGCGGGTTTCGTATCGCGTGTATCGATCTCCGTGTGCAACGCGACCGAGCGTAACGCAGAGTCGAAAGTCGAATATCGGTGACACCGGCGTTCCCCAAGACGCGCTTCTACAACGCGGAGCGTCGCCGGATGTTCTCACGAATTTACGGAAAAATTCATTCTACGTTGTAACCTGCTGTCATATCGAGGAGCAGGCCGATTCCATGATGGTCGGCGAAACGAATTAGACGAGACGCGCGAACGAACCGACCTAGATGATTATCATGTTTATAGAAACATTAAGGGCCAGTTCCACGAACGTCGGTTAACTTTTAATCTTAGGTTAACCCACTCTTTATCTCTTTCCAAAGGAGAGATTAGAAAGAGATGGAGAGTGAGTTAACTTTAGGTTAAAAGTTAACCGATGTTTGTGGAACTGGGCCTAAGGGCCAGTTTTTCAATAGTCGTTTAAACTGAAGTTTAGCTAATCTCATACTCTTCGTCTTTTTCTAGAAGTGATAGTTAGAAAGAGACGAAGAGTGATTTAAGCTAAGATTAAAGTTAAGCGACTATTGAAAAACTGGCCCTAAAACAGTCGAAATTCTACTATTTATGCACTTTTCTCGAAGATATTAACCTTGCTACCGTTATACGGTTCTTTGTTAGGCTGCGATGAAATCCTTAAAAATCTACATCTTATCTTATTTCTATAAGTAGCACGAGTTCGAAAGTCTTGTGCAACAGCCCGAAACGTGCGGACACGTTATCGATTTCGTTGATACGGCATGGCTAAACGTGGGGACGTTTGCCAAGGCGTTCCCACGGGCACTCCGCGAAAAAGTTCGCTTATCGCGAAAACCTGTTCCTGCGAACGGAAAAACGGGCGAATAAAAGCCGTTCAGTTTCTAGGAATGGATGACGATGCTGATTAAAAGCGGGATGACTCCGTGAGCATCACTGCGTGGTGCGTAACGCGTCGCGAGTTTACGATCTATATAACTTTTCCCTTATACTTGTTTCTTACCAGCTGTATGATAACATACGCTTATGCGACACTTTATAGTTCATCAAACCTCTTTACTCCGTCTCTGAAATTGCGACCGCGGTCGTCTCGCACGACTCTCGATTCGCTCGTAAAGGACTTTGTTGTAAAACACAAGGATTTTTGCCAGGTGAGGTTGCACGAACGGTCATTCTTGAATTGAACATCTCTTCGAGGGTGAAAATATGAATATAGGATTCCTGAACCATAAAAAACGGAAAAGGCAGGATTTTGAAGTATGAAAAATTTAGTGAGTCTAGCAAACTATGCTAGCTCTCATGAATATTGGCATTTCATACTTCTCCAAAGTGTAACGATAACGGAAATCTTTTGGTAAAGTTTTACAATTAGGGCCCCAACGAGAAATCAATCGCCACTTAAATATGTTGTAGGGGAGGTCTTTCTGAGTAATTCTACGCAAGAAAAAAGTGGGAGACGGCATTGGTTTAGAAGATATAGCAAATTGAAATTTCACAATTTTAATGCTTTTTATTAGATATTATAAAGTAACACCACGCCGATGACTTTGATCTTGTCGTCCCCAACTTTTTTCTTGCGTAGAATTACTCAGAAAGACCTCCCCTACAACATATTTAAGTGGCGATTGATTTCTCGTTGGGGCTCTAATTGTAAAACTTTACCAATCTTTTACCTTGAAAATAAACGTGATATAAGTGATGAGTCATCGTGTCTTAAAATAGAATACCTGTTGTAAAGGAAATTGCGTGAGGAAATTCTACGGGTGGGCAAATATTTATGAGTGTAGGTATTATATATGTACACGGAGAGAATTTTCTCTTAAAATTTACCCTGAAAATCATGGTAATCGTGCGACAACATGGTAGGCGAAGATTTTTATGCAGTTTTCTCTGATTAATATCTACTACAATAAAAATATTAATATCTACTACAATAAAATATATAAAATATTTTTGATTGATTTTACTATGTACATAGTAAAATTAATCGACAACATGGTAGGCGAATTAATATTTTTATTGTAATAGATATTAATCAGAGAAAACTGCATAAAAATCTTCGCCTACCATGTTGTCGCACGATTACCATGATTTTCAGGGTAAATTTTAAGAGAAAATTCTCTCTGTGTATAGGGTACGCTGTGAGAGTGTATTTCCCCAATATTGCCGAGAGACAGGAATTGCTGCCCGCGAGGGGCGGCGAAGAAATTTACTCAGCCTCAGTCCTTCGACTAGATCCTCGAAGCCAGTGGCTAATACGAGTTGGTTAACGGAGATGCGTGGACGATCAGGTGAGGGTCGTCGAAGGAAAAGGGGGCGACCGAGCAAGGCCGACATCGACTTCTCTCGCGGCGGAAACGCGGCGCGAGTCAGGTCACGAACACCAGGGAAAACACAAACGGGCGAGGGAGAGGGACAAAAAAAAAGGAACGGTGGGCGCGGATGTAGGTGGTAGGATAGACGCGAGGAGGGCGCGGGTAGAGGACACATGACGGGGTGGGGGGAAGGGGAGGCTGGTGTGTGTATCCATCGCGTCGAGGGTGGAGAAGGACCTGCGCGCGAATTTCCCGCGTTCGCCCAACTCATATTGATCCCACCCCAGCGAACTCCCTCGTTCCAGCGCCAGGTGGTGGAAGGCGCGGGGTGCAGGAAGGGAGGCCCGACAAGGGTGGTTCGTCGGCGTATAACGCCGGAGCGAGTGTGCGAGTGAGTGAGTGATCGAGTGAGCGAGCGAGCGAACGGGAGACGGAGGGTGAGTCACAGAATCGTGGGCGCTCCGAGGGTGGTCCAGCGCGCGTTGGAGTCGTCGTGCTCTCCGATCGGGATTCGCGAACGTGTCTTCTTCGCCGTCGCTGTCGCCGTCGCGATCGTCGTCGTTACTGTCGTGTATGTCGTCGTGGTGTCGCGCTCTCGTCGCGTTATCCTTACGAGGGAGTCAGCCCAGCTTTTCCGTCGTTCACCGGTGTGTGCAACTGTCTTCCGAAGCCCTCGAAACGTGTTCGCGCGCGCGTGTGGTGGAAAGAAGTTTCGGGGAAGTTGTCGACTTGGGGAATTGGAGAAAGTCGAGTAGCAAAAGTGCGCGAGTGTGCGGCTTGGTCGACGGCACCGTTGTTTCGGTCCCGCTCGACGGACCGGTTGTTGCAGCAGCATCGTTATAGTTGTGTGGTTATTGAAATTTGCCCTTACTTTCCGTGAAAGTTAATAAATAGAAAAGAAGAACAGGAGAGAATATCACCGAGCAAATTTCATAGAGCAAGACTGACCCCTGACTTTACTGCCTCGATTTACGATTGGCATCTCGACACGGCCTCGCGAGAAGCCATCGCCGCGCCGCGCCGGCGGGAAAGTGCATAAAGCGCGAGTGCGAAACCATTTACCAGACTGCTTCGTTTTTTTTTTCTTCTTCCTCATTGTCCGTTTTATTACCATTTTATGTCGAAGACGAGGCTGATGGGAGAAAGTGCGTAACGCGCGAATCGGCTCGGTAATCGAGTTCGCCGAGTCAGTTTCCGTACCGAGTAAGCCCGTTTTAGTTTGCCAGTGCGAATCACACGCCGATGAAGCTTCTTGAAACGTGAGAAGGAATTATTTAGTCTTGGTTAAATAACTTAATAACAGAAAGTACGTTATCATAAAAATTAAAAATTAACAAGTTTGAGAGTTGATCGCGTGTGTATGTATATATATGCAAATATGTTGGTAGTTGACATACAATGCCTCATCCACTTGGTGACAGACCACGTTTGACTGATTTAAATTGTCCAAGAGGCGTGTGCCGCTTTGTACTCAAACGGCATGCGTCTCTTGAATGACCTAGTAGCTGCAAATTAGTTCTGGAACTATAGGTGCCCATTATTGAGGGAACGGCATTATTATAGGGCAATGAGATTTGAATTTAACGACTCGTAATTTGACTCGCTAATAATCGATGCGCCGATTACGATGATCACGTCGAATTATCCTCGATTAAGTAATGAAATAACTTTTCGACTGATATTGTTTAGCAGATTAAAAGATTATCGCTTTATTATCGTGATCGTCCTGACATCAATATCCGAATACTTTTTTGACTCGGAAATATTTTTCCGGAAATATATGCACGCGGTTTTACATGCATCGGCTCGATTGCACGTGCGATCGCGTGTGGGAGACTCGCGTGGTCGACAATCCGCGACGATCTACTAACAAAATCCACACAAACGTCCATAGCGATCGCGTCGCAGTCATGACCGACGGTTCGCAACACGTTCAGAACAATCTCCGTTGGCCTCGTTTGGCGGCTAGAAAAAAAATCAATGCGAGCACATTTAAGTATATTTAGTTGAAATAATTATAATTTTATTTAATTAATTTTATTCTGATTTGACATAGAATGTAAATTAAATTTTAAAGAGCAAGAAAAGAATAGAGAGAATAACTGTTCCAAATCCTTCAGGAAAGTTGGCACAAGCGTTGACACAAAGCAGAAAGTAAGACTCGGATACAAACAGGGATTACCATCTGTTGGATTTAATGAGTCATAATATAATATGATACTTCAAACAGCTCTCTTTGCTTTGCAAAATCTACTCCGCTCACCGCATAAAGCCTTTCATCGTTATGTTATAATCACCGTATTTACTGCCGCCAGTAAATTGTTCGTGCAAGATCCGCATTTTTGTCGTCGTACGTAGTTGAGAGTGAAAATTTATAAAGCACTAATATAAATCCTATTTTAACAATTAAACCGATTAAACGATATCGTGCGCTTAAATCCGCATTTAATTACAGACGGATTACAGGCCTTTAATTAAAATTGCTTCGGATACATATCTGTCGATGTCGCAGATTGAACTTTGCCATCATCAATAATATAATTAGTGATCATATTATTACATTTGAGGACTTACACGTTAATAAAATATCGAAAAGCGTGATCGGAATTCTATTTCCCAGCGATTTAATTGATCGCTTTCAGTACTATAAATAGATTAAATATCAAGGGAATATTACGATTAATATGATATCTAATTAATATCTATTATATACATTATTATTATATGCAATTTTCTATTATGCGCGATTCAGATAGTTGATAGATTCGAGCAGTGAAATAATACAGAAATGCACTTTGGTGAATGAACTCTTGGTGCGAGCTGCAATATCTCGCCAATATTTTCTGGAATCATCCCACGAATACCGGAACGAAACGGAACGTTCTCATAAAATCGACATGGGACACGTTTCGCCTGGCGAGACGTCGGGGTTTCGCCCTCGACGAGATCGATCGATCGCCCGCGTCGTCGTCGGCATCTCGCTCTCGCAACAACTTAATACCCGGAATCTTGTTCCACATTTAGGCCCAGGCTCAAGCTCGCTCGTAAATACACCCGAGGAGCGCGTATAAAAGACCGGGGGCCCGGTCGTGACGCCCGCGATATAGAGAGGCCAGGTGGCGAGCGCGAATATATACGAATGCTTCGAGAATGACTCAAGCGGACCCATTATGTGAAAGAAAGCGCGATTTGTTCGCGCCGCAGATGCAGAATCGTTTTATCTGTTTAGGCTCTACAGACACATTATCAGGGATCTACGAGTTCTGCGAAAGCCTATGAGAATTTTTGAAACGTGAGAGAGACGTGTATTCCCTCTATTTTATTATGCCCAATTGACTTCTCAAAGGCATTTAGAAGCAGATGAAATGTTTATACATGTACAAATCTCCGTCAGTGGAGAGAAGAATATGTAGTAGGGGTCTTAAAACATTTCTTTAGCTGATGAAGGTTCCGAAGGGACAATTAAAGCGTTAACCCTTGCCTTGCGTAAAGTGAATCATCTGTGCCCACATTGTTATGTTTGAACAGGCGTTTCGGATCACTCGTAGTTAAGCTCCATAAGTTATTAAATATCCGTGAGAACATTAGTAGAGAGATATTATGCGATTAAAATTTGCAACAATGCTTGTCACACAGTGAAGAGTTGAATACTGCCTGTCATGTCCGAAAAAGAATGCTCTTAAAAAGTTGTACTCCAATTCAATTTAATGAGAACGGTAATTCAGAATAATGGAGACAACAATTTTGTAACAATGTTTAGCGAGTATGAAACTTTTATAAATACTTTCAGTAATAAGAAATTCTTTTCATGCTGAAATTACAGATAAATTTAATTTTGTTTTTTGATTGGTTAATTTTATTGTTGTCCATTTTATTGCTCGGTGGATTTTAGTAGGGCTAGAACGGGCCCGGATATGTAGAAGAGAGAGAAAGATAGATCGGAGAATGATCTACGAACACATCGATCGAAAACATGCATGTCGAATACACCGTCGTGATAAATCATTAACCGGGCGTGTTTATTGGCCATGCTCGAGCAAATCCCGGCTGGTGGTTGATTTATTGTCCGGCATCGATGCCGATCGGTCGGTTATCGATCGGTCGTGACTCGCGAATCGGGCGCAACAGGCGGGCCCGGGCGCCCGATACGGAAGCTCAAAGGAACGGAATTAGGTGCGAGATCGGCGTAGGCGTGAATAGTTTCGTGCGGAAGGTGAGAAAGCACGATAGAAAGGATCAACCATGTAGGTATAATAGACGAATCGTGAGGTCAAAAGAAAGAAATTAAACATTTTAGCATCTCAAATATTTTTATCTCATGACCCAGTTTCGAGTTTCGCGCCGGAGAAAGACCTTGTCGAAGGAATAGCAATCTGTTGTCTCAGAGAGGTGTCCTCTCTACACTGAGACCCTGACAGCTTAGGTGTGAAAAAGAAAAAAGAAAGCTAAGAGGAAAAAACTGTTTGCCAGGAATATGCATTACGGCGGCGACATCAATTTCTCACCCGGTCCCACTTCCCGATCGGAGCTCCACAGGTTACGCGATGTAAATCAGGCCGACCCGCCGCGCCGCCCGCCGTCCGGTATTGAAGTTCTATGTAGGTACAGCACGAAGTAAACTGCCACGGTCGTAGGCTATCTCCATCCTTCCTTGACACATGTACGCGATAAAGTGCACGCGATGGTCGTCTCTACACTGCTCGCGTATAATTGTGTTTGAGCTAGATATCTTGCATCAACTATTATTCCATATATTCGCATACATTATTATTTCTTTTTTATTTCTTTCGTATAATTATAAGTAATATTAATTTTAATTGGATTGGAGCACAGAAACAAGATCGTTTAATCCCGTCATACATATGGACAGTTTCCGAGTACCTCGGTCCTCGCGGAATTCGTGAAAAATGTAGTCCGGGAATTTCCACCGAGCGGCACTCGCGCGCAATTCGTCGGGCTTTTATGCGGGATTCGCCATAATCCCTTCACGTGCCGCAAAGTGGGTGCAGTTTGTCTCCGCCGTTTCGTGACGTTCTATCGTTCTTCTCCTATTATACTTCGCGAGCAGCGTGTATGCTTCCGAGTATCGAGCTTATTTAAGACCAGCCTAAGCTAATAAAAAGAGAGGAGCGGACGAGTCTACGAGAATGACTCCCAAGTCTTCCAGTCGGAACAGTCTACCTCGCAACTATCGCGGGACGCGTCGTAAAAAAAGTCGAAAAATACCTCCCAAGGCCATGGAGAGTCATTTCGATCACTCAATCGCGGACTGAACCGTTTCGTGGGAATCGATAAATCGTCTCGCGCAATCGGGATGCGGCAGTTATCGCGAGCGAATGGCTCGCCGGTGATTGTGAAACTCACGCCTGGTTATAAACTGCAGTGTGTTTACAGCCACGCCAACTTCCTCCGAACGCTTACCGGAGCCGTAGAAAAAATAGCACGCGGTAATAAGCCTTTCTCCGTCCCGGAGGACGCGGGCGTATGTTTTCGAAATCGTATTACGGAATTATATTCTGCCGCATTATCGGCGCGATGAGGAGTTGCATACTGTTACACGTGTTATGACTTTGTCCGATAATTCGATATTGTTATCTTCAATTTAATTCGATATCGTTTTGCTGCATTATCATTGGATAAACAATATCTATCACATAAGCGCTGAATGTCTGTTGCTGTCCAACACGCGATGTACATTCAATAAAAATCGATTTATAGCTGATAGATTTTCTCAACGATTACAAACGTGGCTCATAAATCGCAGATTGAATTGAACTGCGCGGATGCGGTTTACGATTTTTCCAAACGCTATTTCAATTCCATCTAATATCTGCCGCGTTTTCTTCGTCCGATTTCACTGATTTCTTCCATTCGGTCTTCTTGGGCAGTTCGCCACTTATCCGAGACCACTCGTCTTATCTTATCAATGTTATCGACACTCGAATTGCGCCCACGCTTTTCTTCAAGGTTTGAGAAAAATATCTTCTTGGATAGTCGTCTTTTTTTCGGATGAGTAACTTTATCGCTTTTTTATAGCCACTCGTCTGGCAAACATTTCAGATGCATTTTATCGATTGTCCTCTTAATTAATTGAATACCGAAGGTAACGTTCGAGGAACATGATATTCTGCAATACTGTCGCAGCAATTATTTCGAATAATGCGTGGAATAGTAAGTCGATTGTTCTTTGGCGCACGTTACGGTCACGAAAAATAGAAAATCTGAAATGGGTCATATCTTTCGGTGAAAATAGACTCGGTCGCGAAAGGGTTGTTGGGTGCGCCGAAGGTTGCCGGCACGCCATCTAAAACGGTGCGCCGCGAGGCTCACTGCAGGGATAAAAGTACGAGGAATCGCGGTAGTTTATATAGATAGCCGGGACGGATAAAAGAGAAACGGTACGGCCCCATGGAGCTCGTTATTGCCCGATTATTGTTGTTACCAGTCTAATCTCACCGCGGCAGCAACCCCGCAGCAGCAACAGCAGCAACGGCTTTTGCACTTAGCACTTACGTGGCGGCCGGTATTATGGTGGCAATAACGAGCGACCCCCATCATGCAACCCCACTTAAGTGCCAGGTCGTATCGGAAAAGGGCGCAAGGAGAGAGGAAAGGGGGCGAAAAAATGAAGAGAGCGCCGCGACCTCCACCCATCGTTGGGAATCCACATTATAACGGGCGGTTACCTTCTTGCTGCCCCCCCCCCCCCCCTCCCCCAGATTGCACTCATGTTTAACCGTGAACACCGCGGGGCTAATAGAAAGTATACACCACCGTCGCTCCCTGTGTACATCCCCCTTTATTAATATCGATGTTTCGTGCGATGCCAACATTAATCGCGTAATCGAGCTGCGCTTCGGTTCGAGTATACGCGGATCGTACCGGTGGCTGAGAAGGCTCTTGGTTCTACTATCACGCGAATTCGATCGCGGCTTTTAAGGACTTCCTCGACGGAGGACAGGGATGGAATCGCGTATCACGCGATATTATTGCAATTTCGCGAAATTACATTGGGTTGTAAATATGGAATACCGATTGCCTCTCTCGATTCGTTCTCTTGAATCGCACGAAGAGTTAATTAGAAATTCATGGTGAAAATACCCGCGCGTCGCAAACACGACAAATTTGTATTTTCCATCACAATTTGTGTTTTCTTGGAGTTTTGCTCATATAATGTTTCAACTGTTGCACAACGTGGGAGCGGCTGCAGCGTGGCGTACTGGGAAACGTATTAAGGATACGGCAGCAAGGAGACGTCGCATAACTTCGAATTATCACTGTACATAATTGCTTGAGCGAGCAAGCAACTTAGCGGTACACCAGTCCTAAGATGTGACGGGGCCGCATCGCGGCATACCATCTTAAATAGCCTGGCACTTTATAGATGTCCGTTAATAAACTTCATTATACTGCTGCACTTA
This sequence comes from Leptothorax acervorum, assembly GCA_035220615.1. NCBI lineage: Eukaryota > Metazoa > Arthropoda > Insecta > Hymenoptera > Formicidae > Leptothorax > Leptothorax acervorum. The sequence goes on from JASTWQ010000312.1 coordinate 136,564, forward strand.
ATTGATTAACAAGAAATTACGAGACGGTCCTGTATACAGGAAACGAGAGGGTACGGCGGGCGTTCCCTACGGAGGGATAGCTCTTGGTCTAGTGGGGCTTGAAAAACGAATGAAACCGCGTTAATTAAATCCACAATGTAATCTCACTTCCATGGCACCGCCCTTTATTTTCTCCGTTGCGTTTTTCCTTGCGCCGCGTAAACGCACTGTTTTTAACATGAAAGCGCACTGCACGAAAATGCGCGACTGCCAGGTCTGATTGCGGTTGACAATTTCTGCCTGATTGTTATGCAGAATAAAATACAGAGTGGAGTAATTAAACTTTTTAATGGCGCTCGCGATTTTTAACTCGTCTAATACACGAAAGCACGAACGGTCGTATTAATCTTTCTTGCGATTATTTTCTAATGGAGAGGATCGTATCCTCGCAATGAGTCTTCACATTCCCCGGAGATTAACGGCAACGTAAGATCGAATGCCGGCAATATCGGCAAACAGTTTCCCGCTATTAAACGCAAGCTCTCCCGCTATGACTTTGCCACGATCTAACCGATGCTTAGACTAGGAGTAAACTTCCGGTATTTTTGCGCGAGTACCTACACGCGTACCCGCCTGTAATCTCCACGCCCTTTAATTATCCGCAGCTTGACGCCGAGTAGTTACGGCGAATAGTAACGTTGTCATTATAACTACGAAGAGCGAACGAGGCTACCGTGCTGCCTCTCTCTCCTCTTTCTCTTTATCTCCTCTTCTTCCTTCTCCTCTTCTTCCTTCTCTTCTTCTTATTGCGACTCTCGCGGCTTCTTCACCTCTCACGACGATATAGAGGTCGTGGCGTTTTAAACGCTGCGAGAGAGTCATTGTCCAGCGCCCGGTTCAAGATCCGTTCTGCGAAACGCACGATACCCAAGTCACCGCTCCTTCGCGATCAAGTTCCCGCGATTGCAGTATTGCACGCGTTGCCAAAGAGTTTCGGACGCTCGAATGTATTTGCCATGATGCGAATTTACGTTGCTAACTCGTGGTTCGGAGAGTTTCTTCTGATGAGATTCGAATAGCATAGATAATTCTATCGTACGACCTCACCTAGACCCATTACTTTATCAGCGGCAATAAAACCGTCGCCTCACTCAGATCCTAGCTGTAAAGTGGTATTAAGTACCAGCTTTAAGTAATCTCGGCGAGACTCAACAAGAAGCCTATTCGTACGACTCCTCGGGTCCTTTGTTCGCGACTTGGGTGCTGCGGGATCGCCGCGATTTTACGAGCCGGTCGACGATACCGGTCAGACGACCGTTTCTTACAGTATCTATCGTAACTAAATACACTATAATATGTCACCCGTCGCGTCGCGTAGAAGCCCATGGCGGGCGTAAAGTACTGTCGTTGAAACAACGAGGACAGGTAGATGCGTCACGATTCAGGACGCTGATCTTTTTTCATCGAAGGACCGGCGCGGCGCGGCGGTCCGTGGGCGTTCTAATAGCTTTTAATGCTCCGCCAACGTGATTTAGGTGTGCACCGCTGGCCCCCCGATTTTGCACAAAGGATCTCGAGACAGTGCACTGACCGTCCTTTCGAGAGGCGAGACCCAGACTGGCTCGGCGGCAGCGCCCTTGAAATTCCTCCCGCGAATACCTGCGGCTGCAACTTTCGGCCGCGCGCGCGTGCATAAAGTAAGATAAAGCTCTGTAAAATGAGCGTAACTTTTTTTTCCTCCCCTCTGCGGAGCAACAACCGCCGCCGCGCGCGGCAGATTTTACGCTGCGCGAATCCGTAATTCTCTCCGCAGATCGCGGCTTAGATTTGTGTGAATTTTTTAAGGGTTTTACGAAATGCGATTAAGCGGATTTTTTGTTCTCTCTCTCTCTTCGGGTTTTTAACCGGCCGAACCGTCATCCCTCTGTCTCGCTCGCCGGTCGGCCAGAACCAGCTCCACCACGAAACTGTCACGTCGGATCGCGTTTGAAAAGGGGTTTCGCCTTTCTACGAATATCACCTATATTTTTTATGATCAACTTTTTAATAGAGTCTGCCATTAAATCGAGATAAAATCAAACAGATGATTGAAAAAATAAAATAAAAGGCAAAATAGAAAATTGTAAAAACTTTTTTTTCTAAAACAATATGTATTTTGTTGTCCGAATTTCCGATATTTCGGGAAAGGACCGCTTGACCTTTTCCGCTTTGGATTTTGGTGCGCGTAAGCCCAGCTCCGCAATTGCATCTCGCTGTATCTTTGATACCGTGCACCTCGTGTGGTCCTCTTACCAGCGACATATAGATGGTCAGCGTCCACCCACTGATATACGCGCGAGTCTCTCAGAGTCTCGAGTTACAGACGACTCTTTCCCAAAAAGAGCAACGGCACACACGAATACATGAACGTCCACCTCTTAGACGCTGTATGCAAATTTCCTTGCCTCCTAGCCGGCCAGACGTCGGGAATATGAATCACGCTGCGATGAGAGGCCGCTGCCTCATAACAGGAAATTCGTCCCCGTGCGCGATCCTGCAGATTCAAACAAAGCCCGATGCGTGCCCCTTTATCCCGCCCTTCAACTTTTTCATCGATCGGCCGCATCCCACGCGCGCGAAGAAAGCCTCCAGGCTTTCGAAACGTGGGAATTAATATCGGATGTGAAAGGATTTCAATTAATAATTTCAATAATGCAAGAGACGAGCATCTCTCTTTCTCTTTCTCCCTCCCTCTCTGTTTCCCTTTTCTCTCTCTTGGTCTATGCACGTCATCAATATTTTTTGCAAATGAAACTCAATCTCAAACTTTGATCTCAAGAAACAATCTCGAACTTTGCTCTCAAGAAACAATCTCGTGCTTGGTATATAAAGAAGTACCTTGAGGTATATAAAGAAATATCTATATTCAAATGGGCTTATAAAACGAAAATAATACCGGCAATAACGATGAACGAAACGTACAAGTTCATATTTTCCTGTCGCGACAGTGACATTTTGCGCGGCACTGACGTCACTTTTCGGAGATGACCAAATCGAGTACCTAGGAGTCTTCCACTCGCATTTTACTTTCATGTACCAAACCAGGAACTTATATCCGTAATACATTTCCGCCGAGAAGGTTAGTGCGCGGGTGGATCAATAAACCGATATATTTATTCTTGCGAAAATATAGAACGTATGTGTAAACGTATCTGAGCTTCTGAATTTCTTTAGAGAAAAATCTGAACTCTCTAATGTCCATTTTTACCAATGTAGATCAACTTTAATCTTGCTTTATCTTTCCTTTTATCTTCTTTTAGTTCTAAGAATTAGAAGAAGATACAGAGTAAATTAAACCGAGATTAAAGTTAATCTACATTGATAGAAATACACATAAGAGATGCAATTATGAATTAATTTTTTGCAGTCTATTTTTTTTGTATTGGTGGGCTTAGCCACCAAGCCGTTTCCTAAATCTGCCTGTAAATTGCAGTATTTAGAGTATCGCCTAATGGCACACTAGCCGCAAATTTGCATTTGTGGTATTCTTTGCGGCGACGGATGGCACAATAAAACAAACAGTATCGCGCAGTAGATGCGACGGAATAAACCGGTATTTATCAGCACGTAACGAAGACGGTCACGCGACCTCGGGATTCACGGATAATGACCGTGACGGTGGCCGCGTAGCTGCCCTCATCAATATATATGACGTCTAACGTCGTTTTCACTTCCCATACAGAAAACCGTCGTTTCCTCCGCAACTATCCCGTCGTAAGAAAAAAATCGCAGGTGCAATCAGGTCGATATTATGCGAAAATTAGCACGTAAGGACGGACGTGCGTGCATGATCGATGCATGATCGAGTCGATCGCGAAAACTCCGCATTTTTTTTCTTGTAAAATGTTCTCGAAACTGATTGACGTTATCTCTTTGCATTGCGTATTTTTGAAAAACTTTGCGTTGGTAATTTGATATTTTTTGTTCATAAATCTTGACAGTATGTTCCAGAATATTTTAATGAAAGAGCTTGTATAATAACTCTTTGAATAATCTTCTTCTGTTAAGTTATGTTGAGACGAAACTTTATGTTATAATTTTTTGAATAATCTTTTTTTCACTAAATTACGTTGAGACAAAATTTTAAGATAAGTTCCAAAATGTGCAGGTAATTTATGCGAGAACTGCAGAAATTTCAATAAATTATCACTTCATAGCTCGAAATACCTTTGAGTGCACATCAAGACGCGATCGGTGGCCCTCTTCATCGCGCGAAAGCGACGAACATTCGTGTGTGATGGTTCGATGTGATACGAAGAATCTCGACGGATCAAAATTATTCGCGACGTTTTCGAGTGAAATTCCGAGGAAGGTACTCTGACTCGTCGAAGAAGACGAGAGATTTCGATGGCGAGATAGGAATATCTCCAGTCAATTTGCATTGGACCAATTACTCCAGATGGAGCTCGGTTTGCCCTACGAAACCCGGAGAAACCGTGGAAATGTTACCTTAGTGAACTTGTCACCAAGACTACTCTAGAGACGATCGATAAGAACGAGCGATAACAAGATAACTAGTTCGGTGAAATTGGCAGAGAAGAGCTTCTGGTGTTCTTGCGAAGATGGACGCTCTGGAGCTACAAGCCGCCTTGGTGAAGCTCGATCCGGCCACCACGGTGACGCCGATCGGCACCACCGTAAAATTGATGCCTCATCATCGCGTCGCCTTCACCGTAAATATTGACGATGAGGGTGACATGACTTTGGAAGATCCAACGCGGAACGACGACGAGAAGTCGCTGACCGAGACGACGACGTCGGTGTCGAGGAAGACGCCAGGAAACTGCGCTGCCGGCCTGACGACGGGTCATCAGGGTCATCATCAGGGCGGCGGCGGTCAGCAGATGGGTGTCTCCAAGTGCGGCATCGTCGAGGTCAGGTGACGCCAGCCACCTTGCTACGGCGTCAACATGATTTACCACACTTATCCGCCGCACCGAGGCAGCAAGCACCATGCCAAGCATCACGCCAAGGAGAAGAGACATCATCATCATCACACTATGCACCATCAGCATCACAGAGCTCATGTGGTAAGTCGTTGCGTTAAGCGCGCATTGTCACGGACAAAGAGACGACGATGATGATGACGTCGCCGTCGTGAGCGTGCGAAGACATTCCTCGAACTATTGTCTGCACTCGCAAGGTCGTTTGATTGTTTCACACGACATGTTGAATTCGAGAATCCGTCTTATTAATTTTTAACACGAATACGATGAATAAGAAAAGTTGACTCGCTATCTTTTTGTTAAAAGATTTATCAGATTTTTACATTAACAGGACGAAAAATAATGGAACAACGCGCTGTGAGAGAAAGAAGTTTCCACATCATAATCCTTTAGTAAAAAATTCTATTTTTCTCGCAACAATTTCACGCTACCATCCAAATGTTACAAAAGCACATTTCGTGCTTTCTATGAAATTCGAAACTCGTCCGAAGGCTTTTATAGAATTCAATAAGAGATGGAAGCGCGTCGTAGTAACTCGTATTTCTGTGAGCCCCTCGAGAAGCTTAACTCGCCGTAGGCACTTGTATAATGCATTTCGTTCAACCGCATTCTCACTACAAAACACGCAAACATATTTGAAAAGACATTACACTCCGTATTCCCGCGGTACAAAGAATAAATAATATGTTGCAGCGCGAATGATGGCCGGACCATATGTCCAATGAAGAGATTAAATTCACCTCCGAAATAATTCTGAAATGCTGTTTTCGATTTTTTTCACTTATCCAATCCGAAATCCACGCGCGCGATGCGGAATAATATGATATTTATTATCGAAAGTTCTATTGCGGCAATTCACGTGCTCTGTGGCCGCCCGAAAACGCGGCGAGTCTACAGTTTAATTAAAATTGATACTCCACGCATGTAGAGAGATTGCAAATTAAATTTGTATACTCATATTTCGGGCGAAATTAAAATCGAGATTAAAACCGACTAAATTGCGCATCAAAATTAATATTTAAGTAGACGTTCGCGTAGTCATATTAATACAGGAACATCGCTGTTACTCGTTTCGCAGTAGCGTTATTACGAATTAAGTATTTCGCATACCCTGTTCGTACCATATCGGACGCTCTTTAACCATTGAACATACCCGTTGTGCGTTCCATGCTCATGCAGCGAGCCGTGCGTTTCCTCTATGAATTTTTCTCGCGCAACGGTTCCTCACAGTGACGAATGTGTATCACCGAGTCAGCGGACAATGCGACACGCTCTGGCTGGCGTTCTGTTCTCTGGCTTTGCACACGTTAGCTCCGTAATACACGAGGACGGGCGCGTTCCGTGACGGAACACATACGGTATACACCGGGCGTCTCACGTGTCTGGCCGAGACGTAAGGACTAAGGAGCCGTCCGTTCGCGCTAGCCACTCTATTTTTCTAGCGGTAGTTTCGCAGGGAGATAATTAACGAGCTCGCGAGAGCAATCGACCGCGCGTTAACTTGGTCCCTCGTACGCCTACGAGCGGTAGATTAGCATGTTAATTTTTTAACGGAGTTTTTTCAACCCGCGCCTACGCGCGAGACAAACACATTTTCTGAGGACCGCGAGCCGGAAAAAGGACATGCATACGAAATGAGAGAAATTGCATCCATAATAGAGAAAAAAAGAAAGAGAGAGAGAGAGAGAGAGAGAGAGAGAGAGAGAGAGAGAGAGAAGGATTACATTAATTTTATTTGTATATTATTAAATTATTACATAAATTGCGCGTAAATTTTTACGTGAGTTTTTTTTTATGCCTATTCACGTTTGCGCAACAAATTCAGAAAAATTGTGTTTTAATTATGTTAGTTTGTTTATTCCGAGAATAACTGCTTCGTGCTGCTGGGTGACTCGCGTTCGTGACAAAGTACGAAGGATCCACTGTAATTGCACCTTCGTGAAGGGGGCCGGATCCAGGGTTCGTTCAGGGTGAATTGATGTCTCGCGCGGAGATGCGCGTCCACGTGTGGACGTGTATATCGTGATCTCGAATGTGTGTATGTACGTGTGTGTATACACCTTGGCGAACGTGTACTCGCAGCTGCACTTAAGCGGGACATAATAGGCCTATCGCGAGCCACTTGTCTACTTCAGACCATCGCCCGCGGCCGCGGCGACCGACGTTAATAGACGCGTTTGCGGGACCACGAGACGACGAGGATGCGCGACGCCACGCAGATTCCGTATACCAAGTGATAACTGGCACATCGCGTCACAGTTCGCTAATGTGTCTCATTTAGATAATTGCCGTTCCCCGAGTTTGGATAACGTCAACTTCGTTTGAGATGCGTTTGTTGTCACGCGCACAGCCTGATGGCAGCGTATAGCTTTACATATCGCTTATATTTGATCTTTCCGAGGTTTCCGCCAAGAACTGACATATCGAATTGACCAAATAAACCTCGTTCCATCCAATGCCTGCGTCGCTGCATGATTTTCACAATTCGCATAATCAGCGACGCAGCGCGCGTTTAACGATGTGCGTACATTCGTTTTTGTTGCACATAACATTTCGTTCCGACTGCATGCAGCATGTAAATCGTGCACGTCGAGAGCTACCCTTCGTTAGCTTCGTAGGAGAGAGCGCGAGACTTTTCCCTCTCGAAACACAATCGTCCAGTATCCAGCTATCGAGCGGCTTGCTGGCGCGGTATTGAATTCTCGAGTGGGAGGAAATGCTGCGAGCGCATCTCGCATGTGTACATATGGACATATGGGAGGCACGTTTCTGCGTATATACACGTACGTAGCATGTCCTCCCCTGAGTCACACGCCGGAGGCTCCGTCAACGATGAGGTTCGGCATATGTACCGGATGGGCAGATCGATAATGTTGGGCCACGTAACTAGGACGCCGGTCTCCGTCGCGCTCCGAATATCTCTCGCGGCGATATATACATATGTACATGTATACGTGCACCTGTGTGCGCATATGTATATACACTCGCGGTCTTTTATTTTACCTTGCCCGTAACATACAATATGTTAGAGAAATAGCTATAAATCTTGTCGCAGATAACTTTACAGTCGGATTTATGGTTATTTTGCGCAACGGTCGGAATTATAATTGTTCGTTGTTTTACGCAACAACGAACGAGCTAAATCGCACTTTCGCGGTAACGAGAGTTGGGATCGTATTTGCGAATTCCGTCGAGTATCATTATTTTTTTTTAATAGTTCAAGCTTGAGTATCCTTGTTGTATTTGCATGCATTTGATCCTGTCTGATCACAGATTCTCAGGCTCCCCCCTCCTTTCTCTCTCTTTCTCTTTGCGCCAGCAAGAAAAAAGCCCGCCGACTATCGCCAGGGTCAGACTTTCAATTAAAGTTTAAGTCAGATCTTAACGAGGCTTAAAAGAATCGGCGCGTACACGTGCTTAACACGCAGGTCGAAGACTTAAGCTGGCTCGGCCCGTTCGCGTCATTCGTTCGAAGGGATATGAACTTGCCCGCTTGGGCTTCTGTTGCGACCGCGATTACACTTGAACAACATGTCACCGTATAATCGGGAATCAGTCGATTTACACATTTCGTGTTCGCGTTCTCGTGAAAACAAGCTAAGGGATTTCACCGAGCGGCACGCACACGGACGAGCAGCGACTATCGAGCTGCGATTCGATACATTAAATTAAACCGACACTGTGATTTGTCTCTTCGCGATAAAGTGTATTTAACTCGTTCCACCACAATTGCCGCTGATTCGCGTAATTGCGTACTGTAATCACAAACAGAAACGAATACTACAATTGCAATAATGGTCCTGCAAATGAGTTAATCGAAGAATACAACAAAATTACAATGACTTTATTTGTAATGTACTATTATAATGTAATTGCTTATAGATTTTAATACTTAGGATAGAGCATGATATAGAATTCCACATGGATCATTTATTCATTTCATTATTTAGAGTTTATCACGTTAAATCTCGGTTGCGCTGGAAAATTAGTATACGACAGATAATAATGAGAACTCTTTTTGCGAGAAAGCCCCTTTTTACCTCTCCTTTCACGAGGGTAATCAAATTTCCTGCTCCTCCATTACTTTATCCCGCTTTTTCTCGTGGGCGCGGAATATATAAATATTTTTTTGCTGCGAGTCTGACAGGGCCAGTCTTCCAGCTTCCAATAAATTAGTCGACCGGCTTTCCGTAGCTTACTTCGGAGAACGTCTAATTAGCTGGACCTCGAAGTCGCGCGGAGTCGCCGGTAAAAATATTTACATCCGCCGTTTTGCAATTTTGCAGGATGTGCGTGACGGACGCACGCGTGAACGCACGTTGTCCGTGCGTGACCCTACGGAGCCGTCAGACAAACGCACAATACGCAATTTCGCGCTGCAATTTCGATAAGCACCACGAGAGAAGGCGACAATCGCGACCGATCGCGCGAATCGATTGACACCGCGACGTTAAAATTATAACGTAGCTTTTAAATGCCTGGTGGAAAGTGTCACGTGTGATCGGCTGATTGTTATAATTAGCGTGCGTATTCACGTTGGGCAGTGCGATTTTTTCACGGTTTGATTACCTCTGGTACAACACGGGACAGTTCGGAACTACCGTGACCTTGGCCCGAAAGTCTCACCGGTTATATTTATCCGACGCTAGTGTGCGTTCGCGCAGGGTGAGTTCGGTGTGTGTGTGTGTGTGTGTGTGTGAGAAAGAGAAACACGGGGCGGTGTAACCGATGGCGCCTCCGCGCGAGAATCTTCCATTAATTTCAGACGTCTCGTAATTTTCCGGTGTATTCGCGAAGCGCGCAGAGATCGGATATCGAGTCTCTTGTTAAGATAGGTCGTAATGAATATTAATTGCAGCAGGCAATCCTTCGCGTGCCAGTCGATCCTGCGCGGTGGACGATCGCGAGGCGGACGGAGTTTGACAATTTAACAAGATCAAGGCACAGTCGTCGCGATTAGTCATGCCGTTCTTCCCAAATTGCGGTCGCCGCTGCGAGATCTCACCGAGAATATAACGGTGAACTCTCGTTTCGTGTCACGTGCGAACGGAGCTGAAAATGGTGATGGATTAGGTACAGTGGCGGGCGCGATTTATTCTGACGCTAATATCCGCACGGCGAAATTGGCGCGCGAGAAATGCGAATCAATCAACGCAAATTACAGGAAGACAAATGGCTGGTTTCACTCCAGTGGATGAAAATTCTTGTAGAACGCGCATGGACACAGGCAGTGATCGAAGTATTGTCCTGATAATAGCGATATGTATCGCTTACGTGGATTATCATACGTTCTCGAATTAAATTAACAATCGTGTCGCGATATAAATATCCTTAATGATAAGCTGCAAAAGCGTGAGAGCTCTTTTTCGAGTGATTCTTAAATTATGACGATTCATAGTAAAATGTGTCGCGCTGAGCGCGACGGCGCGATGTCATCATCGAGCGGAAGGATCGGATCGTATCTCTCGCGTATGATAAAGACACATCCGGCAGAAGACGAGGTCGCCGTCATACCCGTTTGTCGCGAACGTCAAAGAAAGAGGATTAGACAAACAGAATTTCGCGAAGCCCGATATCCGCGACCGAACACGTGTTGCGGGTTGCGGGTATCGCGTTGATTATTACATAGATATATCTCGATGAAGACTCTTATCGCGGTACCATTATTTCTCTGTAGACATAGGGCGCGATCCACTAGACGCTTCAAACGCTTCAGAGCATCATTTTGTCCTTGTTTAACATTTGATAAACAACAAGGATGAAATGTTTCCAAGAGCGTCTGGAGCACCAAGTGGATCGCACCCATAGTCGCGACGAATCGTCGACCATGTGAATCTCGTCGACACATCGATCCGTCACTGTTACAGAAACGATAATTTACTGGTGAACGAACGAGATGATCTTTCCCCTATGCCGGGGGTTGAAGCACACGTGCTAACGAGCCACTTTTATCCGGCGCACGTGCAACACGCGGTAATCCTCTCCCCATTGTTGTACGCACCACGGCTAGTACATTCATACGGGAATCTAATAATAGGGCACACGAGATCGACGGTGTTGCTGGTGGAAGGGCGAGGGCGTACGAGATTTAATTACCTGCTGGGGTGAATAATTAAAAAAGGAAGATTTATTCTGTGCGACAATCTTATTTATTTGTGATAAAAATTTTGCAGTTAATTATCCTCACAGTTTGCCCTCTGAACTTTCATATAGTCTTTGGAAACGAGCTTTCAAAAGTAAGCGCGTTTGACGCGATAGTGTATCGAGAATAACCCGGCGTTCTTAACCGTGCGTTTCCTCATACAATGGTTGAAGTTCAACGCAGCGGCGGCGGTGCATTCGTGTATTATTATCGCGCGGGCGTTCTTGAACGATGCTCTTCCTGAGCGCTTTATTGCAGATGGAAGATATACGACACGGCCTCTACGCGCGGCAGTGAGTTTCGGACGTTCTTCGTTGACTTCCATTTAAATTCGTCATACCGTTTAAATACGTACACTTATTCCCGTGCGCAAACACCATTATCCCGTTTAATGGAGAAGCAGTGACCAAGATTTCCTTATTCAGCAGGATCCCAAGGATGATCGTCTTTATAGAAAAGGAATTTTAAAGTCTACCCTTTGTTGTTATATAAATGTATATATTATATATACAGGGTGTTCTAAAAAGGTGGGGCCAAAATTTAGGGAGATATTCCTCACACCTAAAGGATGAAAAAATGTTGTATGAACATGAGTGCGGAAACGCTTTTTTCAGGAGTTAGAGCTTCTTTTCTGAGTACGGCTAAATGAGGTTGTGACCTTATCTGCCAGGCAGAAATCAGAAAAATTTGACCTTTAATGTTATAGTTACTTGTTTACATAATGATTAATCCTAAATTGTTTCTTGTGTAAGTAATACAGTCAACAATATTTTCAACATAACTCCTGAAAAAATCGTTTCCGCACCCATGTTCATATAACATTTTTTCATCCTTGAGGTGTGAGGAATAACTCCCTAAATTTTGGCCCCACCTTTTTAGAACACCCTGTATATTCTAGGTGGTTCGTTATTAAATTGTTATTTATTTTGTAAATGATATTTGCGCGCGCGCGTGTGGTCTGGAAATGTATCCAGATGTATTAACGAGATGCGTTCAAATATGAAGCGTTGGCGACTAATTGGAAGGTTAAAGGTCCTCGGGTCATCGAGGACTTTTAACATATAACAGTTCAAAAACAGCATGAAAAAGAGAAAAACCGCAACGACGACCTATGGCATTCCAAAAGCAATTTAATTTCAGAGCATTTCAGCATCACGCACCAGGTCGCTCGCTTGCTTGCTCGCGCCCGATGCACACGCTCACGCGTTACGATCACGCTCGCTCGTATTCGGACCTGCACGCATCTCGATCAGTGGCTGGCCGACCATCCTACCCGAAAGACGTCTCGGAAGACCCTCGCGGTACGCCCCACGAAAATCGATCGGCGGCCGCTCTTCCCTCATCATCCGACCGGATGCCGAGGAACCGGTCGACCACTCTCGGTGCTCCTCTCGCGTCGGTATCGTCCAGTTCAGTGTCTCTCGAATAGTGTCAGAGTCGGAATAGTTCAGTGTTTCGCAACGTGGGATTAATATCTCCGCGAGGGGAAGGGTTCCGTGACGTCTTACCTATTATCCTTGCAAATTTCCGTCAAGTTATAGGATAATATCTAAATTAGTTCATGCCTTGATCGAGGTACCTATATAATCGATTTCCTTGACAAAGATGTCAGAATGTTTATGGTTTCTAACTTATAAGCAACTAAAAAGCTACATAAAAATTATAATTTAATATTCTATATATAAAATCGTATAACGCCACATATTTTAATTGAATCCAAATTAGAGAGTACAAAACACTGATCTAGCCGATCGCTCAATTTCTCTTTTTTTTTTTTTTTAACGAGGCCTTTTGCAGCCAAGAATTTCGGAGTTAAAAACCTTCAGGCATAAAAATCATTATTGATCGATCGATCTATCCGTCCGTACGAGAGGTCAAAAGAGCGGCAGACAAGCATCCTGTTCTTCGTAATTCATGGAGGATCAGAAAACCTTGGAGGCAAAAGTGAAGGATCGTTAAAATGCGGATGAACGTCGGTGCATTCTCGTTTCACGGCTTCAAGAAGGTGAGAACGGCCAGCGTATTTCGGGTAACCGGCCTCCACATCGTTTAATTTCCCGATCTGAATCGCCTCACCCTGCGATTCCGAAGGATTCCGCCTAGATTCGTGTGTAGCCCGTCCGTTTTATCCTGGCGTCGAGCCAGCATTACTGCCGCTCCGATATCGCGGCGTGAATATCCCTCGCTCTCTTTTGCTTCCGTGTGACAAAGTCGCGCGACGAAACCAACCGCAAGAAAAAGATCCAACGGCAGAGTTTCTAATTTGAAACTGGTTACCTCACGAGAAGCGGCATATTTTCTATTTTTATCCGTGTGCTGCGCGTGAAAATATAGGCGCCCGTATTTTATGACCAAAAAGACGGCGAATTATATTCCTCGGACGAAATGCCATGAGATGAAAAATCATACCCAGCTAACCCAGCTCCCATATTTCTTTCCGCGCTTTCTCTCTCGCGGAGACTGTCATTCACTTTATTAAAATTATATCCATCGCGTTTATTAATATTTCGTTGGCTATATAAATCTGCGTTTGGTATTTTCAATTTGAACGTAACTCGAACCGTTACGCTCATACGTCACATTCTGTCATGAGAAAAAAAGAAAGGTTAAAAACGCGTTATCTAGAAATGTATCACTTTTAAGAATAACCCCTGACATTCTCGCGCGCGTTTAATGCCGAGAGATGTAGGAAGAGAAAATTAAAATACGGCAGCATGGGCGAGATAAAAAATTGTGACTCGCTGGCGCTGGGGAGATAATGGATCCTCATCATTTCGTCGCGCGCGCGATACACGCCCGCCTCATTTTCTCCGTGTATCGTCGACGTTCTCGCAGATTACCTGATGCCGCGATATTGGATTACCGGTGGGGACCGGCGAGGCTACACAATGCACCGTCGCGTCTGCCTTTAATTTAATATACGCGCCGGGGGAGAGTCTTCGGCGGAATCCAGGCGCATCAGTACCGAGTCGACCTTCCTCCGATGGCGAGACGAGTCCGGTTCCTCCTCGTGCGTTCGTTCTCCGCGACAGAGGGGGCATCGCGAAGGGACCACACACGCATCCCTCGAGCCTCCTCGCGTGTCGCGCACTGAGAAAGGCCAAGGAGTCAGTCGGTCCTCTAATTAAAACCCGCTCAGATCAGCTCCCATGCCTGAGGTTCTGCTTTCGTTCATTGAATGCTGCAAACACTGTCTGCTGTCGCCGTTCGTAAGTCAAACTGATCCACTGACTTCCTCGTTTTATAGTTTTTCCCTTCTTTTTTACTTTTTTTTTTTTATCACGTAAGATTCAGCTCGGCGATAGTGAGGAGAGTAACTCTCGCGTGTGCGGACACGAAGTGTATTTCGAGAGAGAGAATACGCGCCGCCTCGAAGTGGCTCGAAGTGTTTTTCGCTTTCGTCTCGATTTTCGGACAGTCCGCGTAGCAATGGAAAGCGGAGTTTCGCGATTGACTTTAATCTCCTCGGCGTGTATCGGCTGCATCGTTTTGTGCTGACAATGAGCGGGGATTTCGCTCGTTTATTACAACCGCTATTTTTCTAATCCGCGCGCGGCTTCGATTCCACTGATACGGTGTAACAGAATATATCATATCGGTTTCTCGATTTATACCTGTGCCGTGTTTTACCGGCAAGAATTTTTCCTTGCTAAGAAGGCTCCCCCGAGGAGATTAATCGCTCGCGCGAGAAATTGCTTCGCCGCGCGCGAGAAATTGCTCCGGCCGAATGAAATTCGCGCCGGTGTATCCTTTTCGAAGCTGGCTTTGATATCGTTGATATCGTAAATCAACATTCGCTCTCTAAACGCGTGACAGGCACAGAGATCGGGCACCGGGTATCGGGAAGGAGAGCATTCTTGTCCGGTGGATATGTCAACGTGCTCCGTGATGCCGGTCTCCCTGCAAGACATTTTGGTAAATATCTGTAAGCTTTTCCAATACTGCTTGGCCGCTTAAAAGCCTTGCGAACTATTCTCGATATAGAATTCATCACTAACACAGCTGCTTGTAGCAAAGTAACTTCGATATTTCCAAAATAATTTAATGCAAATCCGCGGTAAATCATACGTTGCGGTGCTTCTATATTTTATTCAATACTGAACGTAAATTATTTTTTGCGCCGTTTCGTCGAGCACAATTCCCGCAGAATGTTTCTGCGTCTGTCATATTAATTGAACGAGCACATTGCAGTCTTTTTACGTTATATATGTACATTATGAATAACATTTTGAGAGAGAGAATTTTAAAATTTAATATTTCTTCTACAATAGAATAATCTTCTTTTAGTTTCTTAATAAGCTTCTTTTAGCTTAAAAGTTTAACTTCCTTTTTCTTAGAAATAATCGTCTTAATTTATGAGACGCGCGTTTAACAAAGCATATAATGTATCCGAGAATACGTGTGCGCGTCGTTCTCTCTCATTGTCCGCCGTCCGAGGTTCCAGGTAATTGATGTTAACGTTTAATGAAATTCCGCGAACGAAAGAAAAGCACAAGAGAGGGCCGTATTGAACTTACGAACGCGCGATCGTTGCCTACCGGCCTTACGCTCAACCGGTTACACTGGTTTCGCGAGAAAAGAAGCTAAAAGGAACGCAAGATAGCCGCGCCGCACCCGGCACTGGGTGGGAGATGCATAAAAAGAGAACGCATTCGATAGCAGCTGCTCTTAAATTCACGAACACGCGTTACATCACGTTTAACTGGCCGCACAATATCGCAAAAATGGTTAATCGGATCTTTTTGCCTCGATCACGTGAAAGCTATGTAACATTGTTACCCGGTAGCAAACCATTCACGTGATTGTTTCGACATTTCTCCGCGATTCGAAGGGATTATTTTGATGTTTGATCAAAAATATAAATTATTGCTTTTCCGCCACGCATTAATCCGATCTACTAACTCGTCGTAACTGATTGTTCGAAACATGAATTGTTGTAATTGCAGAACGATTTTATGTTTCGCTAATCGCGGCAGCACTTTATTTAAAATATCCATATTCAAAAATGTTGATATATTAGAAATTTATACACGTGCACGAAATAAATTCACATAATATCATCCGTTTTCACATTTTGCTTGTCATTTACAATTTTAATATAGGGAACATGTAAACGCAGAAAAAATATAAATGACGAGAGACACGGGTGCGAAATATTTTTGCAATATATCGTGCATCTTCGCTTTTTTCCCCGATATTTCACACTTGACATTTCCCACTTAAAAAATCGTACGTATCTGTTTTTTGCAAAATAAGGGTGCTCTGGCATTTTCACTCCGCGACGCGATATTTACAATGCATTGATCCCGACAAAAGCTCGAAAAGCTTTTCGGAATATATACGCTTGTGTGTTCTAAAACAAAAAACATTTTTCACAATGCACCTCTCGACCTTTGCTTTGTTCTCGGCTGCGTCGAAAACGTATGGTCCCACACATTACGCGTATTTTTGCACGTGTCCGTGAAACCATATAAGTTTCGTGGTTGAAATTATTAGATCTGTGTCAATCGGCTGTGAATGCAAAGCGGAGAGGTCTTCTTACGGTTAATTTCATTATACTCTGACGATCCGCGCGAATCCTTTGTGTCTGTCTATTATAATGTCATATATTCGAAGAAATACGGGGTCTAGAATAGAAAAAGGTAAAATTAATTATGTTTTGATTAAATTTATTAAATCCGTATGAAGGTATCATATGTCTTGTATGTTCGCTTACTTTCAATTTCTTTTTATTCTCGCAAAAAGTATCAAGCGGTACCATGCGGCGTTTAATAACGCAAATGCGCGAGTCTCGATACTTTATTAAAGTTAAGCGTCCTTATTGTCGTCTCGAGGCCAGCAGCGCCCACGAATTTGCCCTAAACGCGACGAGGCCGTGCTACATGTGGGGTCGGCAAACGTTTCTCGGTCGTTTACGGCGTCGACCTAAGCCGAGTACGGCGACAGCCCCGATTTCAGCACGAGACGAGGATCGTTCGCAATACCCGCTCGCGAATTCTCGTCGAGAGTATTTTCGTTTCTGGCACGTCGCTGAGGCCTACATCGCGACGTCATGGGCCTCGCTGGCTTGTATTTGCACCACGTTATGTAACTTCGCGCCCTTAGTCGCGTGCGACCTATGCTTGTTAAGCGATTTCGGCGAGCAAGTCGTTCGCGTAAGCGTTCTCAAGGACGAAATTTCTACGATTCAACGCTTTTTGGCACGTGCTTTTCCGCCAACGTCTTTGCATTGTTCGATTCGGTATGACTGCCGAATAGTGCTCGCGATCTTGTGCTCGCCAAGATTGAATATTTATTCCCTTTATTTTTATGGTTCGGTCGTATGTTTATACGAAGCTGTTCCGGGGATGGCGCGCCAGCCAATGGCGCGCATGTGGCTGTCGAATACATCGAGTGAATTTTTGATATTGCTGCTGTACTACATTCTTGAACTGGGCCGTGGCATGCTAGAGAAACTGTCATGTGTATCGCAAAAAGGATATTTTATTACGGTACGAGTTGCATATTACTTTTTGATGAATGAGAATAAGTTGGCGCTATTTGCGATATTTTCGTGCGATTATTCGCGCGATGTCTTCTAGCATTAATACTTAAATGTCTGATATGAAGAATTATTAATTGCTCAAATATAATATTCCGATATAATTCGAATTTATTTTTTGAACAGAATTTTTAAAAATAATCAGATCACTAATGGACGCTGATTTTTCGCTCGGTATTCCCCGCTTTGTTATCGCATCGATAAACTGTCAGTGTCGGGAAACTCGGTGTTTGGCCAAGTGTTCCGTATCCCAATTTGACGGAGGCTCGCTTTTGCCGGTCCACGAAAGGAGACGTACACACTCTCGGCTCTCCACTCACCGCAAATAAACGGCCGCCGCGCCGCGCCGCGGCCGCGCCGTGCCGGAGAGAAGACCGCGGCTCTGCGATTGCGTAAGTGCGCGATAGGCACGCACCGGAATGCGTGCGTGCACATATTCGCGCGCTGTTCCCCGTCACGGGCTTTAAATGCGACGAAGACCGATTGCGTAACGCGGCGTGGAGCAGTGTGGAGCGCGTATATAGCAGTACGCCGTGCTGTATCGGGATCGATCAGCTGATCGGGCGGCGAGAGCGTGTGAGTTCCGCGACTTCGACGTCGATTTGTGCAGTGCCGCGTAATTAATCCGCGAATCGATTCGGCCCTTGACAAAACGGGTCACCGTTATAGCGATCTACAACTCTGCCGCGGCCGGCGGCGTTAATTGACATTGCGTGAATAAATATACGTTCTCGAGGGCTCGATCGATCGTGCACCGTCACTTTCGGACGGAAAGTAGGTCGATCTTTGGACGTAACGCGTGCACGCGTTGCAAATCGCCGTCTAAACACTGTCTCGTCTCAGTCTTTTCCGAGATTACATCGGGAGTGTCAATTCATGTCTGCGTAACGACGGAGATAAACATGTAAATCGACGCGACAACAATTCGTGCAAGTGATGAAATAAGACTTGTGTATTCGAACTACGAACTGTATTAAATGAACTTCGCGCAGTATACTTTCGCAATTCCTCGCATGTTAATTGCAGTGAAAAATTTGATGGTCCACGTGATATGAAAATCTCACGCAATATCTCGCACGCCACGAAACATATGCCGCTGCGCATTTCCACGGTGCAGTGTTCGCGCCCTGTATTTCACGGTGTATTAGAAAGCGGCGGTTCGAAATGGGTAGTGAATAACACGTGTGTAAATTTCCACGCGTGTGCACGCGCCGCATCGTCGTCGATGCCTCGCGTTGACCGAGGCGCGTAAATGCACGTCGAGCCCAATTTATATCGTTACGCGACCAGTTGCATAACGCGCTGTATGCTTTTTTTCCACCACGAGTCAAAAACGCACCACTCGATGTTTCCTCTCTATTGGGGGGGGGGGGGGGGGGGGGGGCGCCACAACAAAATCTTGTAATTGAGTCATATATCGACATCCATTTCCCAAAAACAACAACAACGATAAATCAGCAGAAGATTTATTGAGGTCGGTTTACCTCGTTAGAACACTTAATCTCGAATCACCGATGTAATTAGCGCGCGCGCGCGCGTGATGAATAGCGCGCCTCTCTCTCATGAGATAAGAGAACGAAAGATTGATCTGCGCGGCATGAGCGTTTTTTTTCCGGCGAAGTGTGATTATCAATTATTCGATCATTGGAATTTACGGCTTGTCGTGGAGCCGAGAACGGGGATAACCGGCGAGACGTTGCAGCGTTATGCTGATAACATTATAGGCGTCTCGAGAATAAGTTTATCGAGAGAGCAACGTTTTTATGTCTCTCTTAATGATTTAGTGCAATTTATTTTGTTACACGCGCCTGTCGTTCACGTGTTTAACGGCTTATATTATATTATCGATACATTCGCGAAACATTAATAGACGCTGATCGCTGCGACATCGCTGTACATCAAATTTTGATCGTTGAAGCTGCACGATGAAGTTCCTGGTGAAATACTACGATTTCCTGAACGTCACGTTCTTCACGGTGAGATTTTAAAGCATAGTGTTTTCGTTTATTATTCGGTGCCCTGCCCAGAATGGAAAACGAGATTTTTTTTTTGCGTATATCGTGAGACCGTGAGAAGAATTGCATCGGGAGATTTAACTTGTGCTTGATTTTTTGACATTGTTTAACGTCTCGGAATATAATTTTTTTTTTTCTCGATTCCTCGTCTCTGGGAGCTCCATTATCGAGCGCACCGGGGAAAGAAAAGATTAATGATTCATCTTGGGTCTAAATTGCGAAGATTGACGGCCGCGGCATTATCGATAATTGCATGCGCGAGAGTGCCTTATCGTGCGCCCGATAATGGACCGCTCGCGAAATCCGACGACCTTTCAGATATGTGCATGAAAGAATGGCATTATTATGCGCGCGCATTCCGCAGTTTGCATCAGTAGCCGCGGCGTATAGCAATGCATCTGCCGCGGCGGTCGCGCGTTATCGCGCAATTTATCATTCGCTCTCGCTCGCCTCTCCCGTTGTTCTTATTCGTTGCCACGATAATTGGATTTCTCTGAAACGTATCGCGCGAAACTAGAAAAATTCGGTGACCTTTTACGCGACGTTATCGGAATCCCGGGATACCCTCGTGAAACACATCGATGTTTCTTTCCCAAGAAGGAACCTGTTCATGATCTGTTATTCTTCAAGTTCGCATGTGTGCGAGATAAAGAATCGCGTGCATTGACGTTTAAGCTTTCGTCGGTTGGAAGCAAACGAGAGTACGCTGGTCTTATTAATTTCCGTAACAATATCCGTAGAAACGTCGAGACACGCATCTCTGACGGGATTTCGAATACTCTTCGAATCATTGTCGGCATAATACGAGACTATAAGAAATGATCGTCATTATGATACATAACGTTATATTATCGAATGCCGATAATATACGTACGTATTATAATGCCTCGGTGACTTGCGCGAAGAATCGCAAATCACTTCTGCGCGACCGTGCCGTCGACAACGTTAAGGATTTGTTTGTCGATGTCTTACTCTTCCGTTGAGTAAGACATCGACAAACTATATCGATGTCAGTGGTGCATTTGATATCGATTTTCCGCTGACGTTTTCGCTTGTAAACCTTTACGTGTAACACGATTGCATCACGCGACACTGTCGTTGTTGTTGCGTTCGCAAATCGGTAAAATTGCGAGGTGATTCATCAGGTGGTTAGTGGGTCGAATGATTTCCCTGTGGTTTCGTAAGTGGGACTTCGCCGAAAACGATGCGAATTTTTCGGCGAATTCCACGGACGGCGACCTTTCGCATGAAATAATGTTCTTGACGAAAGTTTCACGCGGCATCGTCCTGGTTTAATACATCGTTTTCACCATCACGAAACATTTTTATTGCCATATGTGGACGCTTTATCACCAATCAAGAATGAGAACGTCTCGCATATTATTAATGATCTATCGCGATTGCATTTGAGATATACATTCTTCGATCTTTTTCTGCACAATTTGTTTCAGACGAGATGACACACATTAGAAATTAATGTGTGTCATATAATACATTAAAAAAGCAATTAAAAGTTTAATTACTTAAAACAGAGCGTTTGGTGAAAGTACGCGTGTTCAAAATGCAATAAAAGTGTGCTAGTTTTATATTTAGGTACCCAATTTAATTGTTGGAGAAAAAAGTGGTCCGAGAAGGATAGTAAAAGAGCAGAGTATTTTTTATGGATGTATTACATTCGTATAATGAAGGAGAACTTACATATTTCGTTCTTATTGTTTGTTTAGAGCGGATAAATGTTGCGATCTTGATTACTCGCGCATTCGCGATGATTCCTTTCGTTTCACCAAGTAAGTATTGCGATTGCCTTCATGCAGTCACAAGTTTAGCGAAGTGAGATGGTTAATTCTCCGTAACAGGATGACAAAGAGCGACGAGCGACCACAAAAGCCCAATGGACTTTATCAGCGCGCCGCAGAATGCATCGACATGTCGACGTAATTTGTCAGTCGTTGCACTTGCGTCTTTATTGGCGCGTTCCTTCGTTAAAGTCGCTCGTCCGATGCACCCGACGCGAGAAACGATCTTGAAAAGTGACGCACGTTCATCCGATCGACGCAGGAATTTTAAACGTGAATCCAAACCAAGACGCGGTTAAGAACTCTGCTTATAAAAATTCGAATTTGTTATTTTATATCTTATTACGATTTTTATTTCATGTAGATATAGGTATCGTTGGGGACTGCATTAGTACCACCCACTAATTCACTACTACTACTATACTAATTTCACGTAAAAAAGGAAACGCTTCTTAGAATAAGTATACATGTTAAAAAAAATACGTGTATAGTTCTAATCCTTGTATTATTCTGACTTGCAGGTGAGTAGGCGATCCAAAGAACAAGTGACAGAAGAGAAGGGAAGGGTGAGTCAATTTGAGTTGTTAGAAATCGTAGTCGGTCATATCGGTGGCCGAAGATTAGTCGCGGTGAGAAATTCCGCGCTGAGAACCGCTAACCCGTGGCTCTCTCGCCAAGTTGGGCTTCCACCCACGTGGCCGGAACTTGTCGATACAAGTCCGTTCGATTAGCATGCATGTCGCGTTACATCGAACAGGAAGGGCCGTTTAATAACACGGCGGAGTCCGCATCCGTCCCGCCTCGGGTGTCCGGATACGCGTATGACCGTGGATATTTTTGCGATGCATTCTGTTACAACGTGGCTGCAAAAGACGACGACGAGCGACACGGACGTTGTGGCGTTCTTAACGGCACTTAAATATGCACGAAGAGAAACTGACTGTCGATGCTAATGTACGTACGTTATAAGCTGATGAACACGTAAATCTTGTTATCGAGGTTTATTGCGCGGGGAGAAATCCCCAAGTGTGTCCGCGTACGTTTTCACTAACAAGCCTCTTCGGAAACAACCTACTGCCTTATTGGAGATTGCTATATCCCGAGCTTGCGCTTGCGCCAGAGCAAAAAGTGTTTCGAGTGAACTAAAGTAAAGGTGGGTTATCCCACCTCGAGTAAATAACCTACGAGTTTCTCGTGTTCCAGTTATTTTCGTGCTCTAGTACTTCTGTTGCTTATTGACTTTCTTAAACATTGAACAATCATAAAACTTTTCTTCTTACTATAAGACGAACTTGAACTCGCTGAAGTAATCTCGCTTCAATTTGCAACGCAGATGGGGTTACAGAACCTCATACTTAAGTGATAAATTAGTCGAAGCGCAACGGGAATACATAGCAATCGTTTTTGCAACGATATTATCGTCCGAATAAGGTATACACGGAAGTATAAAATGATTATGCAAATTTGTGAAAATGACGACGTTAAAGTATATGAGATATGCGATAGAAACGAGGGCAGAAATGTGTGTCCGAAGACCTTTGCGGTCGGCGGTGCATTAAACATTTATCAAACGAAAGTGCAAAAAACGGTGTCCTTAGAATCGGAGTTGGCGCATCAAAAGCCACGTAGAGCCTTCATCAATTATATAAGGAAGTAGGTCAGAAAAATCAACGGTCAATTTCTTCCGAATCGTGTGTAGGTATGTGTGAGCGGCTCTGATGATCACGCTGGCGAATATGCGCATTCTTAACTCAGGATTCCCAGCGAATAAAACATACAACGCTAATTGAGTTGATTTCACCGAGTTGTTCGTCTCTTGGAACCGACAGCCGAACGGTTAGCCGTATAGTTCGCAGTCCGTCGACCGCGGGATTTCCGCGAAAGTACCTTGTACGCGAATGCAAATTTCGTGCGTGCGTGTGATGCGTGTACATGACGCACGTTAGTTTTGACGGCGCGGTATCAAGGTGAGATTACTGACCGGCACGAAAATCTCTAAATTCACTGAATACACCGATCGACAAGTTTGCTAATTGAGCGACGACGTGTTTGATCAGTCATGTTTAAGATTCAACGAGATATAGCCACGGTGCCTCGTTAAATCGTCTCGTCGAAGGTGTCTCGTTAGAAGATGACGGTGACTCGCTAATACCCACTTCCTTACTTTCTCCACCTCTAATTGTCACGGCCGTTAAACAACGGTATATACGCGTAAATTTCTTCAATTACGCACGCGATCGCGCATGTGTCCGCCGCTGCGCTGCCTCGATTCCGTTTGCTCGCGGCGCAAGCACCACTTTCGCAACTCAACAGATCTAGGCGAGAGATGATTCGGTAGCGAGGAGCGATAATATAAAAAATACACATTGCTTTAAGTACTTCTTGAAAGGCATGGCGACTAGACTCGGTTTTTATTCTATATGACGAAAATATTTCGAATTAACCGCACGTTTGGAGATTCGGATAATGAGACGTGTCGACAGGGAGTCGTGGAGACGTAGCAGCAATTGCTATCGTCGGGATATCGTCGAGACGTTATCTAAGCATCGTTAATTAACGAGGACTAATGGCACCGTGACCTGAGTAAGTCGGGCCCGCGTATGACTGGAATAGTGGAGTGGAAACAGGTCGCCCTTACCGAGAATAATTTCACGACTGTTGGTCTGGCGAGTGCATTAATTACTCGCCCAGAGACTGACTTAAGCTCGGGATATATTCGTCCTGTCTCGGAGTTTCCTCGAAGCGCGACTAACAAGAACCCGTCGAGTCGACGCGGTCAACAAACAACAGGATATGCTTCGAGGTTCAGTCAGGAATTATTCACGCATATACGAATATTCCAAAATATTAAATTATTATTGTTACAACTGACGTTTGAAAAGAATAGACTATTGGAAATCAATGACTTGGCATATCAGTCTCGGAGAGATAGGATAAAAATGGAGCTTGGAAAGATTTTTTTTCGGCTCTTTTTCTTTCCGCGATATGCGAAAAATTGTTTCGGATTTCGTTTCGGTTATACTGACAGGATTTCGTTGCGATTTTTCCTCACGTTCGCACACCGTCGACCGCACTTGTTCGTCGACGATTTAACGAGCGTGGTGCGTTTTACAACTAAGCCACATTCTGAATAGCAAGTCGCGTGCTCGCCGTCCGTTCATATAAATCCTTTAGTTAGTTGCAAACTCACACGCTGATTGGACGGTACCGCCCAATGGGATTATGCAGCCTTGGCGCTTAATGGAATTTACAAGTTTAAACTGACGAGTGATGCCGCTCTCCACGTGTCCGCCTTGTTTGTTACCGCTGTACTATGGTTTCTCGATTATTTTTTCCACGTGTGCACCCGTTCTCTGTTCCCGCGAGAGGGGAAGTTGTTCGCGTCGTGACGGATTCAAGGTCGATGACGAATCACATTTTCTTGCCCCGATGATTTCTGCACGGCACGCATAACGTACGTGTGTTTTTCATGGATCGCTGGAATGGTAAGTAGAAGAGTAAAAAGACTCGCAATTTACTTCGCAGCGAGAACGATAAACTCTCGACGCGGGGTTAACGGCTTAAAAGTGGCGGCCCACTGATAACAAGGCCGTTGTCGGAACGTATCGGCGATGAATCATCGACCGGCTTTCGCGCATAATAGGACGAAGTCCGCGAATCGCGTTGCATTATTACCGCTATATAACACAAGGGTGGTAGCGCAAACCGTGGGCGAGCGCAACGATTTGCGAACTCAACATGCGCGGGCGTGCGCGGATGCAAAATTAATCGTCCGCAAATGAAAGCTCCGCGCGGCTCGCGTTTTGCTCACAATCGCGTCGTGAATTATAAAGCTCGACTTCGCTTCGCCCGCGCGTGCCGGCCCGTTTCAACAGAGTCTATTTCCCGTCTCCGTTCAGCACGCGTGGCGTTCAACGCTTCGTTAAATCCAGAGAAACGCATCGTGCTGCGTATAGACCGATAATAAAATGAGGAATAAACAAAAGAATTATATATCTCTTTTCTTATGCGCGCCCGCAACGGGCGAGTTGAGCGCCTTGCCAATTAACACTCGTCCTCGATCGAGCTGAGTTTTTTAGTTGAATTTATATGACACGGGAGCCGTTAAAGCATTCGTGAGAAAGAGAGAAGCATGAGAGAACCCCTGAGAATTGACACGATATTCCGTTGTCGGCTGTGTAAGCGGAATAATCGCAATAGCACCGTACGGCGATATCGGACCCGAGACTCCCGAGAGGGCCCCGGAGGGAAAGAAGAGAGCACAGTCGAATGATTCTCCTCTGGTGGTCTCGCGCGAATCGTCTCGCGTTTTGAGAACCTGCGAGCGAATCTCTCGAGTGGGTGCTAAACATGTTTACTTGCTCGTTGCACCGACACGAAGCGCACATACGTGCGCAGAAGTCCACAGGGTACCGTCGGTCTCGTCACACTTTCGCAAGTCGAGGATAACGCGTTTTTAACGTCGGCGCGCGGCTTTTTACGCGGACGAGGCCTTCGACCGCGCAACTTTTTCCGCGCGCACGCTCGCAAAGTAAGTACCCGGAGTGCTGCCCACGTCTCGCGTAGAGATTCGCACGTAACGAGGCAATAATGATAGCGGTAATAATGATAGGGCATTTACTCGCGACGTGGGATTAGTAATAATAATCATTACGACGAGACGTGTCGCCGCGAATTCTTTCTCGTTCAAGTACGAGGAAAATAATCATCGCCTCGGTCTGCGCGCGGTCTCTTGATTAATCGATTTCCTTTCGTCGACTGGATGTCGAGTTGCCTGATGATCAATCACTTTCAAGCGACCGACCGACGCGACAGGATCATCGGAATCGAACTGCACGCTTCCGACAAAATGAGGCCTTTCAAGGATAAGGCGCGTCATTGAGTGGCTATTTTTACATCCGCGCGATTAATGCGGACTCGTGGACGCCACGCCACGCCACGTCGACGCTTTGTTGTGGCCGATACAGGCTAACAGCGGAAGGGCAATCGCCCGCGCCGCTTTGATCACCCTTTATGACCAGCAAGGTGTTAAATCCTTTCTGGGAAAGGTTGGCTCGTTTATAATGGAGGGACCGTTTTGCGTCAAGCACGCGTCGCCGACGACAGACGTACATACATCCGCGCGCATTGCCGTCAGTTCATTCATGAGAGCGCGCTTCCTCGAGCACCCACACACCTCTCACCTCGTCGCCGTGGCAACGCGACGTTATTTTCATTCATATACGTCGCGTCTCACGCACGCCAGAGATTCCTTACGCACGTGAGTCATACGGCGGCGGCGCCCGGTGTTATCGGAACGAGCGCACGGCGGGTAGTCGACTGTCGATCGTCGTCGAGATCGCGAGCCATTAAGCGAGCTTACCGCCAGACGTAACCCACTTCGGTCGAGGCACGCAATATCAATCGGACGTTAAAGCTTGGACGATAAAGTGACGAGAAAGAGACGAGGAAGAACGGAATGGGGTTCCACGAGTGGCAGTATCGCGCTGAGATTTGGCTCGGAGTAGGAAGGGCGCGGGACAGGTGCTTCCAGGCAAGTATATATCCCGTGATATCGTCGGGAATGTAGGTCACTCGAGATTAATGCGAGTGACGGACGTTACGTCCGTTTGGAAAAGTTACGCGAAAGGCGGAGAAGAGACTTCCTCCGAACTTTCTCTCGTCGCACCTCGGGAACGTTCTTACCGTTATCTTACCCGTACGGTACGGAGATAATCTTAAAGTAACGACGTTGAACGGACAACGGACGGACGGTGGAGAGGTAGGGGCCGACAGTCGGAAAGTCGCGACTGCGAAGCCGCGGGGTGGGAGATAAAATCGCGTTTCGCGTAAAGGACAGCTAGCCGGCGCGAAAGATCGCGCGACGTGTAACGCGACAGGCATGCTCTCAGAGCGGAATTAAAATTCCGGTGTTCAGATAGGCTTTCTTAATGTATGACCTGTGTGAGTCATTGCCTCCGCTGACTGGATAGAAGTCGGCGGCACCTAACGCACCATTATGCGCGTCACGAGCGAGCGAGCGCACTACTCATGCACTCTTAGCAATCGGCGGGTTTCTTTCTTCGTGTATAGGTATATGTCCTAATGACGTTCGAGCAGTCCTTGTCTTTTTCCACGTCCAAGTCATATCTCGTGTCCGGGTACGATCGCGCTTATCTCGCGGGAGTCGCGGGGAACCGATTAGGCGACTACTTTTTTAGTAGCCGAGTACTTTTCCTCACGATTCGTGTCCTCGTGATTTTACCGTGTTCATTCTGCGTCGCATCAACCTTTTTCATATTACAACATCCATTAACACTAGAACTACCAAGGGGGTCAAAATGACCCATTTGATATCTTTTAATAATTTATTGCTCATTTTTAAAACATCTTAATTCCTGAAATTTTTTCCCTGACTTATTAAAATTACATAGATAATTAATTTTATTAATTTGTTTTCTCTTTTATTTTCTAACGATAGGATTTCTTCAGTAGAAATAAATATAGATTAATCTCCGGTAGTTCCAGTGTTAATCCCCCGACAACTCTCTCTCCGATGTCCATTATAAGAAACGTATCTGTTCTTTTTTTTTGCAATCTGAAAATATCGGACCTCTAGAGATACTCGGCAGTGCTGTTTTGGCTCACGGAGATATGTCCGGAGTCGTTATTTAAATCGTTTAAAGGGAAACGCAAAGAAGAATGTATCAGACCGCTCGCGAACGTCAGTTTTGATAAAACGCTCACGGTTTTTCCGAGTTAATTATCGACGCCAACAGAAGCGCGGCATCGCGGAGGCTCGTGCAGATTATTAATGAGCAGGAAGTAACGCGAGCTTGATGAACAATCCCCATTTTTATGCACTCACGTTTCGCGATTTGCGTACACTTCGTTGAAAGAATATTTTAAAGTAAAGCAATCTTGTGCTCTTTTTTATTGTCAAATGGTTGGTGCATGCGTATGACTAGAGTTGCGTGAATAATGCGACATAATCGAGTGAGTAATGTCAGGTGAATAATCATTACGAACTGCAATAGGCGCAACTCCCCTCCCCCGCTAGATAATGTTTTTCCTCCAATTCGTGATGATGAATCAGACATTAATTCGACTAGAATCGCTTCTCACCCATCGTGTCCGGCTTTCATTCCGTCGATCGTTGCGCTCTGTAGCCCACGGTATTTCGAACGGTGGTTCGAACGGTGCGTTAAATTAATGTAAAAATCGCGGCGTTCGGACGCCGCCGCCGGTTAGATCGTTAGCGAGGTTACGACAAAGGGCTCGAACGTGAGCTCGGACTATTCGGCCGAGTACTATTCACCCGTGGCCGCTCCAGGTTGCGTTTCTGCATCGGGAAACGAACGCAACGCAGAACAAGGCGAAGGAATGACAGAGCGGCTCGTGAGTGTGTTGCGCCTGCCGGGGCAATAATAATGGCATTCCAGTCGTTACCCGTTTTACGCGAATTCGCGGAAGCATAAAAGTGTGCCAAGCATCTCGCGAGCTAGGCCTCGGACGTATCTCTAACCCGTGGAAATCGTGTCTCTTTTTTTTTTTTGCCGTCCGAGAACACGCGCGCGCCGGCGGGCACGGCGAGGTTCGCGCGAACTTTCGACTTTTAGGCACTTTTTCCGATAGGTTCGTAGCAAGTGTCGAAAGCAAAAATTACCTCGTTTTCCCCGCGAGTTGCCGTAACACCTCGAACGGAGCGGAAAATTAGCACTTGCGAGCGCGAAGTAACACTCGCCTCCAGGAAGTATTACGGCAACTTGCAACGCGAGCGCGAGCACCTTACGACTCGGAAGCTGAAGGACGAAGGTATATTACGTCTATATATAAATTTATAAAAGTTCATATATTAAATCGTGAAGGAACGATTTGCACGGATATAAGCCTAGCATGCAGAGGCCGACAATGTAAAATGGTACATGATATTGTTTTGAGAGGATGCGGTTGTATACGCCCATAATTGTATTTCCATATACTCCTCACGTAACTGCACTCACCACGGTGCAATTTCAATTTTTACGAACTCCGACATGGCACGTCCGCCCGTTTACCGTCGCGATTATTATGGAACGCGCCGTCCGCTATTACTAAACAAAACGCACGCAGAGACCGAAGGAGATATATAGAGAGAACATTACCGTCCGCGGGAATACCTCTCTGCCCTGCGGAATTATCAGGATCACGGTCGTCACGTAAGCCAAGTTACCCCCCGAGAGCGAATTGAGGATTAACCGCGACTCAAATTCATATCGGTTTTCAGCTGGCTGCGTCCTTCTCGAAATTCCTGGCGCGCAAATAAATAGACAACGATAAATTCGTTTTACCGTAATGTATGATAATACAATGCGCCAGAAAGTGATGCATGGGATATAAATAAATCAAGAGAGAAAGCGGCTCCTTTCCTTGTTTACGAGCGCGGCTGGATTATCGGAAAGAATATCGCCCGAAACGAGTACACGCGCCCGTTCTTCTTTTCTTCTTTCTTTTTTCCTAATCATTGACCATGCTTGGATTTCGACGGAGAAATGAGAAATGCATGAGTCTTTCTCGGACGGCTTTATCCGCTTTGTGATGTGATATAGATTCGAATACAATCTATGAATCGCTTTAAGGCTTTTCCATCAGTTGGAAAGATGCACAGAAAGAAAAGAATATTCTTGATTTGAAAATATCTATCCAACGTGGAAATCTTGAAATAAGATTATATTACGTTATTATATTAAACGGTTATGTTAAGATTATCGATAATCTTGCGTATATATATAAACAACAACTATAATCTTCTTATAAGAATTTTAACGTTTTATTTTAACATTTTTTTTCTTAGTTGAACTATATGTATAAATGTTTCATTCAAGCAAGTTTTCTTCGTTCAATATAATAACGCAATATAATCTTATTTCAAGATTTCCACGTTGAAACTAAAGATATTTTCAAATCAAGAATACCTATTTTTTTTTCTGTGTATGAAAACGCGTATGTTTTCCTTATCGAGAGAGTATTCCGAAAAAAAGGAATTTTATTCGTGTAAAGTCGCTGATAATATAATTTTTGCAGGATGTTTCGCGAGGCATACGATTCTGCGTTTGGATACGCGAAAATAATATTTACGCATTGTAATGCGTTACGATCCGAAATAGAGATAATCTTGATGTTGTGGGAAATTCCTATTGACGTTCGACACTGCTGCCACTGTGCGATAATAACGCGCTTCCCCGAAGCATTTCGTTATCTGAATTCCGGAAAACTACTAAAAAACGAAATGCAAAATCGCGGTCACGCCGAGAGGCGAACGTAGGTACGTTTTGCACCTGCATCTGCCGCGAGATTTCGTTTTCAGGTAAACACCGCGTCGTTATTGAGTCAGCGTCCCTCTCACTTTCGTGACGCGGTATGATCTCTCGTGATGAATCACGCCGTCTTTTTCACGTTGCTCCAACGAGACGCGACTACCGCTGTGTGCCTTTCGACGCATTTGCATTGGCATTCGACTCTGCGAATTAATTATTTAGCGCATGAGTTGGATTCTCCCGTCCCGACGGATTATTCATTATTCGCGAGGCGAGATCGTTGGAAATTTTTAATTACGTGGAACCTGACTTTCTACCATTTCGGGAATATCGCCTTACGTTGTCTGATACCGGGAATATAGGATATCAGCGGTAGAGAGAAGTGATATACGGATCACGCGGAGTTAGATCTGAAACCGAAACGGACGCGCTTATCGATTCGTAACTCGAGAAGATAAAGCTAATCTCGGAATGCAATTTGGAGTTCGTGGAAGCGAGTACACTCATACACGTTTCTGATAATGAGTCAGTGTGCCGTCAGTGCCGGTAGCTTGCAAACGTAATTGCGCAGGTGAGGTCACTCACTGCCATTTCATCTGGGGGACAGAGGTATCCGCTCGCGTGCATTTCGCTTTTCCTCGACGACAACGACGCGACGCGACGCGACGTCGCAAAAGCCGCTCGCCCACAGCGCGATTACGGTTAGAAGCCTTTTCGCAGAATCGGGTCAGGCAGCTGCTAGCTGTCGCGTACATACACCTCGGCCTCGGCACGATCCTGTCCCCCCCTCCCCCCCCTCCCCCCCGCTGTTTCTTCTTTTACGATGGCACAACAAAGACCCGCGGTCACGTGTACATACACGGCGAACACCCACGCGAGCGCGATCGCACACCCTCGTAAATGCACCGTTCGCGCCATGTATAATGGGGGGCCCCGCGCGATCTTTCCATAATCCATTGTCCACTTACGGTTAAAGTCTCTCATCGTAAGCACCCGGTCGGATGAAAGCGCGGAGGAGGGCGGACCAGAGGGCCCCGAGTGTGGACAAGGAAAGAAGTCGCGTATATGACGACACTTCTTCGGGACCCAATGTCATCGGGGCCGCTGTACGCTTCCGCGAATTTATGCGATTATTATGCCGGTGGCTGGCTGGCGAACGACGGGACGGGACCACAAGGTCCGCGCCGAGACTCTAGGCGGGCCCCGACATCGCGACAGCGCCGGGCCCGTTATAAACCGTTGTTATTACGTGATCGGACAAGCGTATTGGGCTCTCGTCTCGTCGACAGGATACAGGATATTCCTCTCGCTCGTGACGCAAAAACGCTATCTGAACGTATGTGGAATTTTTTTTACGTTTTTTTTTTTTTTTCTTAGAGATGATTGCGTGACTGTTGCTACGCGAATAAATAAAGTGCTGCCCAAATGAGGAGTTGACAGATCCAAATTCACATACATAAAGCAGCACAATGGAACCGAGAGAACTAGAGTCTAACTGCCTAGAGCGGCGTGAATTTACGGGCAGCTTTTTCATTATCAAGAAGTGTCTAACTGGGAATACCCCGAAAGACGCTAAATGAGGTGTCAATTCGCTGGCGCTTGACCCTGCTCGAGGGTTAAAGGCCGCGGCAACACACTTGCGTAACTGGCAGCCGGCAACACGAACGGAGCATGGAATCGAGATAAGTATCGCGAGACATGCGCCGTAGCACCGACGCGAAAAACTTACTCACCTGCTTGCTGCGACAGCGGCATGACAAAGATCTGTCCTCACGCGATCGAGAAATCTGCGGTTTTCATCCGGTGCGGCCTCACCGAGGTAACGCGAAGCGTCTTTAGCCGCCGGACATTACCTTGACAAGTTGATCCTGACCGCAGCGGTAGTACGATTACGATGTAGCTTACGTCTGAAGTGTCGTTTCCGGTTTTCTGCACTCTGTGCAGACTCTTTCGACCGTATTTCATCTAAAACTCCTCCCTCTATTTGCACGCGTGTTCTTTAAATTATTAATGTAAAATGTAACTTTTCAAACTATTGCAAATAATTTTACTATTATATCCACACACCTGTTTGACATATGTTCTTTTTATTTGTTCGGTACATTTTTTTTTGGAATATAGCGTGAGAATATTCTTCCTGTCCGAAGAACGCGGCTCTCAAGGTTTTGCGAGCGCATTCGCCTCGCGTTTCATTGACGCTCGGAAACCGGGCGGAAGTGAGTCGCCGCGCAAATCCGCAATTTCCACACGTCAGTTCGCAGGGAGTAACGGCAGATAAGAGTGAAAGTAAATCAGGCGACTTTTTGCTCGCGCGCGATGTGCAACTGGTCGATTATTATTTATTTTCCGCCGTGTGCTCCTCGCGCGGCGAGATAGTCGCGGCATATGAAGGATATACTCACTCGCGATAGTTATAAATCATACCAGAGAGGTCACGGTGCAGTAGAAACGCTGGAAACTGTATATGTACATACACGAAACCGGCGGCGATAAGTACCGATACGTTTCTTTGCGTTTCGTTCGATCGGATAATTTATGATGTTCGGTTTATGATGTTTGCACCGCCTGAGATAGCCGGTCTTTGTTTTGACGTGTTAAACACCGCCGTCTGTTGTCCCAAGTGTCAATTTCTCACGCATACCGATTCCTCCGAAATTGTATGTACTCCTGCTAATTGTAAGACGTGCGATTTATCGCGTCCCCTATTATTATCGCTCGGTTTTT
The DNA here is from genome assembly GCA_035220615.1 of Leptothorax acervorum. NCBI lineage: Eukaryota > Metazoa > Arthropoda > Insecta > Hymenoptera > Formicidae > Leptothorax > Leptothorax acervorum. The sequence goes on from JASTWQ010000312.1 coordinate 170,021, forward strand.
ACAGAAAATTACGCAAAAACGCTCAAAGCCTTTCCCACGTTTCCTGTAAAAAAAAAAAAAAAGTGCCTCATTATCTTGGCAAGTACACCCTTTCTCATTCATCGATTCAATTTTCTCTCTCGCGCGCACGCACGCAGGCATACGCGTAGGCAAGGCGTGCGCGCGGTAAACTCCCATATACTCACACACGGACGCCCGCGCAAGCAGCTGTTCCACACGCGTGGTCCACGACACGCGTGTGCGTGCGCTCTCTCGACGGCGGCGATTGGCGCTCGGCGCCGCGACGGCTGGACGGTGGGGATAAGGAAATGCTGCACGGGTGGGATGGGACGGTGGCCACGATTCTCGCACACGGGGCACCGTGTTGTGAGTGAGTGAAAACCAGTCAGTCAGTCAGTCACTCAGTCAAGCGGCAGAGCGAGCACGCCGTGCGGTGGCTCGCTCATGAGCGCTTCTCCTCGCCCTTCGCACTCGGGGAAAACAGAGAAGAACGTGGGTGCGCGGCGAAAAAACGCATGAGATCGAGGTTGGTCCTGCGCCGCGCGATTTTGAAAATTCCACTGAAAAATTCACTGCCGTGACACTGCCCTTTTTTTTTTATACTCCCCCTGGTACGTTGTTAAGTTTGATTTCCTCGCGTTTCCCTCGCGTATCGTAAAATCCCGTTTTATCGCGATCGACGTTCAGATACCCGTGATTTTCGCCTGGTTCGTGCCAATGAACGTCTCCCGTATTATCAGTGCGGTGATCGATAGTCGGCGCAGTAGTAGTAGCAGCAACAGCAATAATCCATTCCACGTGACACAAGTGCAAAACAGCAGCCGCGAGGATGCCCAGCCAAACCACCACGATCTTGCTCAAGTGCTCCATGGTGGATGTACCCGCGCTCAACCATGTGAAGCTCAAATCTCTCTATGGAGTAAGTACCGCGGATGCTGGGTGGTTCGATATAGGCCTGCCCAAGGGACGTAACGGTATGCCAGGACGACGACGTCGTCTGGTCGATCTCGCGGGATCGATGCCGCGGTGGCCGTGAGAAGATCGCGAGTCCAGGCTATCTCGTGGTACATGTATGTACGTAGGGATCCCCCTATGTGTCTCTGTAAGCGCGTGTTGCACGCAGCGTTGATTGTAAACCTTTTGGCCGGTATTCATATAGTCGGATCTTATTTCACAAGACCGTCTTAAGTAATGTTTTAAGACGCTAATACGGCTCTGTGATTGGTTCATGACATCTTAAGATTGTACTTAAGACGGTCTTAAAAATAAGATCCGACTATGAATACCGGCCTTTAATTCGGTGTATTTAACTTCACTCTCCTCCGAGAGAGAGAGAGAGAGACCAGGAGGATCGATATACATGACAATACCGAGCGTGATACTTCGACGCTTGTTTCATACATTTTATTCTAATTCTAATGACTAGCCGGATGTCATTGTGTCGGTGCTAAAACGCAGTTCCGCTGACCGAGTTCTTTTGTCAGTCGACTAAAAGTCTTTTTGGTGCCGGTCGAATGTAAATATCCAAGTCGCTTTCGCGACCTCTGCTTGGTCTACACGGATTTTTACTCACTCGATACACGCATATAAACAGACGTGAGCACGTGTAGAAATTTACAAATGACACGCGATATATCTACGTTGCTCGCGAAACGTCCGACGAATCGGGCGATTCAGTATCTCTCCACCGAATCACCTCGGAGGCTTCCCAGAAATGGCATTCATTTTTTTTTCCGCGAATAAGCACGCGTGTGCATCGTCGCAGACCGAGCGAGACGACCGAAACGGACGGTCAGTTGAAGGGGAGAGAAAATGCGCGTGCACGCACAAGCTGGCGTCGTTTGCGTCGGTTCTGTTTCTCCGAGGGCTACCGGCGACTACACCGGGGTGGGAATAAAAGGGAAGGCCTGCCGCGTCGCGTCTGGAGATGTTTGCGCCTCATTAACGTTAACCTCATTCAACGCGAATGCAGATGCATTCACGAGGCAGGCGCGTTCGTCCAACAGTCTCACGCCTGGCTCTCCTCTCTCGTCGCATGACGAGCTGCCAGCCTCGCGTGTGGGTGCGCTGAATATCGCGACAGTTGCGTGTTTAGCGACACAGACAGCTTTTTCAGTTTATCAAGTCATGGGAGAATTTAATTGTCGAGGTATACGCATTTTTCCTCGAATCACGAATCTACATTTGAAGGAAACGGAGAGGGAAAGGGGAGAAGAATATTTCAGAGAAGAAAATTAAATTTACTTTTGTCGCATTTTTCTTCCTACTCCGATGAATAGCGGATCGTCTTCGCGTATCGTCTTTTCTTCAAGAACCCCCTGTTGCGAGAATCTCTTTTTCACAATGCCATCACACAGTCTTCAACAGGTATAAACGCGCCACTGCGTTGCTGCACCAGCAGGGAGTGCAACGTGAGCTAATCACAACGCTGCTCGTCGTACGGTGTATCCCGCATTGACAAACGGACAATGGACTTTCATTGCAAACGCAGAGAAACTGCGCCGCATTGTTCGCCGAAGCTGAAGATGCGGAAACTTGAAAGGTTTCTCAACAACGAGAAAATCCCGTTTGTCGAATTCACGTAAATTATTAAAGATTATTGCTACAATTATCAACATATTCCCTGAAAAGAGGATTCTCTCTCTCTCTCTCTCTCTTCTTTCATAACACAACACACACACACACACACATAATATATTTATATAATTTATATATTGTAATTTAAAGTGACAACAAACTTGTTATATTCTGCACGGCATCGCGTATCACATCCGCAAGTGATAATGTTCGATTCGCAGGAAGTGACATTTTGCATTATCTATATGATAGAGTTATAACGCCTAACGATAACCTTGTTAAAGCTCGAAACACATACTTTGTCTTTGTAAAAGTGCTCCCGCGTTTGGCAGTGCGGGATAGCGCTTTGATAGCGTATCACCTTTATTGTATCTATTATGAAACCTTTTGCGATCCAATCTGTGATGAATTATCCATTAGATGCGATCGATTTCGCGCTACGTACACGCGGACAGAAAGAGAAGGAGAGAGAAAGAGAGAGACACACACGAGATACAACGGGATTGCTCGACGAAGATTAACCATTCGCCTCGCGCGTCGTCTATGTTCTAAATATAAAGAGACAAGCCCGTTCCCTCGGCAGGAGGGAAAAAGACTATGGTAAGACTCATTCGTAGGGGCTTTGAGAAGGTCGAAAAATCAAGCGGACGTGCCTGACGAGGTGCCTGATAATGAAAGTGGAGTCACGCTTCTCGTCCTCCGTCGATTTCCGAGAATTTAAAACGAACATACGCATGAGATCCAGATATCTTAATATTTTGATTGCAAGTGATTTGCAATAGCGCAAAAGTTATTCTCGAGATAAGCCAGCGCGATAATCTAAAGATTAAGAGGAATTCTAGAGACAGAGAACGCGCAATACTTTCTCCTAATTTGTTTAACGTATCGCAGATACAAGCTTGATATATGTTCTTAACATATTCAGATTTATCAGCCGGTTCACTGGATCTCCGTGTTCTGCTAAATTTACTCCAGATTGATTATTTGAAGAGATAGCGGGGCCTGCGAAATAGGATCTGTACTTAACACGTGAGAATGCAGTTAACGAAAAATTCTCAGCAGCGAGCAACGGGGTTGAGGGGGAGGGGGGCACACACGTGTACGCGTTTAGGGGGGGGCTAACACGTGGCCACGTGGATGCTCTGAATGTGTCGAGTGGTTCCTGGTCCCATTTCCGTGCAAAAAAAAAAGAGATGGATAATTGGTCAGAAATCGGATATCGTAATATCGCCACGTTATCTCGGATAACGACGGCGCCGCGTATACGTTTATAGCCAGATACGATTATCGCGATAAGATCGCGATGGAAAACGAGCTCAGAATCTCCACGCGCGGGATCGTCGATGCAGTCACGCGCGAGCCGCTTTTCCAGGCCGCGCGGCGGAAATTTTTCCTCGCCTCGAGACGAAAGAATGCGCCTCGTGCGTGACAGATCTTGTTTACTGTGCATCGTCGCTGAGACCAGCGAGACCTCGGACGAAGCTAGAATAACGGAGCAATGCAACGCGGTTAAATCACACGATGTAGGCTTGAGACCTAATGCACGCCATTGAATATTGCGGATGTGTGTTTTACGTAATTACTAATTGTGAGAAATGAATTAAAAGTGTTTTTACTTTTCACGAGAGTGTGCGAACTTTGGAATCGCGATTCCGGTGTAACGTCGTCGCTTCCGAATAATATCCCGCCGAGGATTGGCCTCGGGAATAGAAATTATGTGCCTCCGAGCGATGCCGGTATCGCTCGGGCGACTGCGGTATCGCTTTAATTCGATAACCTGTTTCTTTTTTATACGTCGAGTCCGCTCTCACGGCACAGATGCTCCTCCTCGCCGCATCGTTTGGTCCCATTTTTTCCTCTACTGCCCGACCCTATACACACGCAGTACCGAGTGACCAGGTCGGGCCCGTGGCCGTGAAAGTTCCTCTGTTTCACTACGTGAGCCCGGCGTCACGGCCGTGCTCGCACGTCCTTCCGATGGCAGCGGACCTCCCGATCGGAGGTGTCCGACGTCATATGCGGCGAGCTTGTGTGCTCGAGGTAAGGGAGAAATTTTCGAAAGCGATGAGCCGACGTGACGCAGTTTCGTTATCTGAGAGCGAACCGCATAATGTCTTTATCGCGTCGCATTACATCGCGAAGGTACGAGTTTGGCCAAATTTCGAGTGTGCGTAGGGAGAAAATATGTCCTTACAGATTATAATTATTAAGAATTATATACACATGTTTCAACTTTCGCCTTGGCCCTGTTACAGTTTCGGAGATTCGCCGAGATCTTGTCGAGTGAATCTCTGCGACCCCTATCTCGCGTTCAACAAAATGATTCGTCGACGAGCAAACACTCAACTCATGCTCGTACAACAGACGACGGCTCTTGAGCACGACCCCTTTTTCTATTCTGGTGCGTGCACCCATCGACGCCTGCTCGTCCACGAGTTCTTTATATTAGCTCTCTCTTTGTCACGCGCGTGTTTGCAGCCCTCTCGGGGCGCTCTCTTCCACGAGATTCGCTCGTCTTCGAGGCCGGCGACGCGAGCTGAACCCCCATTGTTGGCCGATCTACAGTGAGAGGAATTTCTAGGAGCGGAGAGAAGCGTCATTATGCGTTATGCACAAGCAAGAAACGATTGACTCACGAGGACATTTGCAGAAAAATGATTGCATGACCGACGCTCGTGATCTCGCTGACGGATTCGAGAGCACATTATTATAGAAGACATTGCATCACGTATAATAGCGCGCGTTTTACAGTTCGCAAAATTCAGTCTTGAGATTATTTCAAACGATCTAACTTCTCGATTGTTATAAAAGCAAAATTATGTATCTGCAAAGATCGATGACCGACGCGTCTGGTGACGCAAGAGAGATAAATATTTTGCGGCGAGCCTCATCCGCGTTAATGTCGTAACGTTATAGTTTGCGGACGGAATGGTATCGTGCGTTACGGCCATAAATCTCTCTAATGCGGTTAATATAGAATACGATATTGCGGATTATTCATGAGTATATTCACCGTTAATCGGAAGTCTCGCGTTCGATCATAGCAGAAGGTTAACAAGTCAGGCATGAAACTTATCGGTGATTTGTAAAGGGCACCCGATAAGCGAGAAATATCCGACAATGAACAGATCCATGCTTTCCACGTCATATCTCGCGGTTTTTAATAATAACCGCACGCGGCTTTGATAACGCGCTGCTCCGAGAACTCATGCGTGATCCGCGCGCTCGCGAACTCGCTCTCAGACCAGCTCGCGATCAGCTGATTTGTCACGCGTCGAAAGTACACGTGTATATGTGGAGACGAGAGTTGTGTGGCGCAGAATGACAGTCTTTTTGCATAAATTGATGCCTCAGTGCAGCTGTACTCGAGGCTGTACTGCTCTCTTCTAATGCAAAGGCGCGTCAATTATCTTCTGCGTGCGTTCGTTCATAACGAGGGCAAGATGTTTTCACTTTCTACGTTTACGTGTGTATGCTCGTTCTACAAGTATGCCTTCTTATGCCTTATGTCGACTTCTGCGCTTAGCTTGGTTGAAATAACGCGATGTTTATGTGAAGCGGAGTCTACAATGAGAATTTAAAACGTCAGTATTAAGCTTTAAGCAGTAAGAAATTGATCAATCACAGTCAAATATTCATCACATATTCGACTGTGATATGTCAATTTCTTACGGCTTAAGGCTTAAAACTTAAATTTTACGCCTTAAATTCTCATTGTAGACTCCGCTTTACGCATTCACTTATGCTCGCGTTTATTGGCCCGCCTTCGATTATCACGAGTCAATCGCGTAATCGTATTAATCGCGCGATTCGTATTCATCGGCAGAATCTTGGACGTTTCTCCTGTTTTGAGCCTCGAATCGTGTGAATGGTTTTGCAAATAGGTCAGGATCTTAAATAGAAACTTAACTAACTGTACGTCGCTAATGCCGGGAGCAGTTTCTCCAATCGATGATCAACGACTAATTGGCGTTTGTGAAAACGTCCCGGCCGCGTTCGCGCACGTACGACAACGACGACGACGATTGGCAAACGTCCCGGTGAAAAGGTGGCGGTTACAAGTGGACGAGGAACTTTTACTCGCTCTTCAGGAAAAATGGATAATCGCCGGCGAAGAAATCGATTCGTCGTAACTTCGCGCTCGATTCAAATCTTTCAATTCGTTTCGCTAAAACGGCCGCGATCTCTCCGATTCCTTTTCGCATGGGAGCGGAATATTTATTACAATATACGGCCTAACATAAATTCGAAGCGCTGGAAACGATTAAGATGCAAACATGCACGTACCTGTATCGTGTAATAATTTTTATTTAAGTGACACGACTGATATTATTTACAATATTTTTCGATTTTTGGCGAATTGCGTTACGTAATTTTTATGCATTGTGATAGCTCTTACAATAGTCCGACGGCGTGCATTGCGATTGACGGTAACTGTATTCCGCTCGCCGCGCACGTGAGACAATTGGCAGTTGGCCTACATCTGAAAAGTTGCGATTGCTTACGCTCGTGTCTTTTGCATAAGTGCCTCGTAAAGGTGCTCGATGGTTCTTGCGAGTTATTCTATTCAAACCTCGCCATCGAGAAATACCTAAGTTTTCATAGGATTTTTTTATGAGCATGCGCATAACTTCTGCATATCTGTTCTGAAAAGCAAATATTCCCGCGGTGTTTGTTGTTCCAGATCAATCACCGCTGAAAGCAACTCACGTCGTTATATTAATCGATCGATTTATCTTCGTGCGATAGTAGATTCACGTTTGCGTCGTTCTAGCGTCCTTGACCCGCGATTTTTGCTCCCGTGATTGATATCGCAGCGCGGACGTCCCTCCGACGATCGTTTTCCCATTGCGACGCGAGAAAAATTCTCCAGCTGGTAACAACTGACTGAAACTTCGCGTCTTTCTCGCGAGTAAAAGCGAGCCAACAACGCTTAATAATTGGAAAGCTGTCCGTGAAAAGCTGCTCTGAAATTACTGTTTCACTAATATTGTTAGCTCGATACAAACTCTTTTTCTCGTTACAAGTGTGCCACCGCGATCGGCAGCGTAATTGCGATGGTGTAATTTAGTGTAATTTTAAAATGTAATCTCTCAGGCGTAATTTTCGCGTCATATATTCTTTGGCGCGCTTTCAACATGTTAAAGATTGATGAAACTTGCTCTTCTTTCATATCTCGGCCGCTTACGGCGGACTTTTGTCGGCGCGGCGGTGAATTATTGAGTTCGATATGGCCCGGGCGTTACTCGAGATTCTAAAAATTCCGCGACGAGAGATCGCACGGTGATGTGAAAAGAAAAAACGTTGGAAATTCTGTTCCGCTAAATGTCACAACGCGAGAACTCGCGAAATTGTAATGCATCTCCGTGCTCGTCATCTCGATTACGGGGAACAGTCATCGAGGCTGGTATTCCGAGAGCACGTGAGTGGCTTCCAGAATTCGACGTTATTACGAACTTCGTCGCGATACGCAGTTATACGAGCATTATCATCAATTTTAATTTATTTAGGGTAAAAAAACTCGTTGTAAATAACGGTAACTATCTTTATTTATTAGATAAAATAATCGCCGAGCAACGTGTTAGGATTATGTGAGGACAAGGTGAGGCGTTTATTACGAAAATCTCGTTTTCCCGCAGGAGAACAACGCGAACAGCTGCAGCTGCTGCCCTAAGTCTAGTCTTTGTGCTGCTGCAGGTTGGCAGGTGCCTGATACGAGATACATCTGCTAACCCGCACGTGTTCGCGCGTCCGCGTGTGCGTGCGTGCGTGTATCCATGCGTCCATGGGCAGGTATACGATCCCACATGTTCGAATTGAGGCCCGCGAGGTCGACGAAACCTCGACGAGCCGGTGTGCAGTCGATCGGTCCTCTTGCATGCAGGTTTGGGAGGCAAATCTGTTCACCTGCCGCTATCGCTAGGTGTGCCGGGCCCGACCAGCGCGGCGTGCAGCCAGGTGCCCCGAGAAAAATCGAGAGCCACGAAGTCTGCACCGGTCCCGAGATTAAGGTTTGCCCCTGAGCGAGCGTAATGATAGGGTGCCGCGCTGGGTGGATGAGAGAGTGTCCAACTTTATCGTATCTCTTTTTCTTCCTGCCTACCGCTATTTATATGCGGACGAATTTTGCCTCGCGACACGTTTGCCCATGTTCAGATAAAATCACGATCAACCACTCACTTTTCAATTCCTTTTAGTCGCAGAAGCCTTGCTTTCTTTTCTATATATGTATATATATATAATAATGTATTTAGGATCTGCGTTAGGGCTTTGGTAAAGCCCCTGTTAATTTTTCCTAACTTTGTTTGGGCCCTAATGTGGAAGCCCAATAAGAACTCTTTAAGGCCGGTCACGCTTTTCTACCGAGGGCCCTTTATAGAGGCTAAGTAATTAAGGCCTTGATAATTGCCTTATGAAATTCCTTATATTCCCTATCGGCCCTATTCCCAGGAATATACCTGCTTTTTTGGTGTGTGTGAATGTATATAAAATCAATTTACAAAAATAAATAGAATTTAATTTATTTATCAATACATATTATTCGATGACATGAAAATATTTACGTCGGTTAGACTTATAGTGTATAACTTAATAATAAATCATGTTATAAAGATATATAACATGATTTATTATTAAGTTATCATATATCAAAAAGCATATCATCGCAGTAGTGTTGCCGGCGAAGATAGTTTCGCGGATGTCATGATTTTCTTCGCCCGGGGTCCCTGCTTATATTAGCTCTCAACTGAAATTTACTTACGAATTATGTCTTACTGTTATGCGTCGCCTAGCGACGTTGTTGCAAACTAGCACGACCCTTAGGGAACCCACGTTTAAGCCCTTAAAGGCCCCGAAGCTTATTAAGGCTACCTTAACAATTTTCCACATATATCCTTTTGTGACGAACAGAAAGCTCTTGAAAGAGGGATTTTAGGTTTCTCGCTGTATCATTATAACGCCCGGGAGATGTGAAATGTCCTACTTTAGATTACTCGCGAGATCGATAACAGCGAATAAGAGTTATATAAAAATTTACAATATTTATCTTAGAAAACTAAAAAAGAAAGCTCTTGAAAGAGGGATAAATTTAGGATTCTCACTGTATTATAACGCCCGAGAGATGTAAAATGTCGTACTTTAGATAACTCGCGAGATGGATAACAGCGAATAAGAATTATATAAAAATTTACAATAGCCATATTTTAGAGAACTAAAACTAAAAAAGATAATTTACCGCTAAGTCCACATGTTTCTAACATATGTAGATTTCACTCTTTTATATTTATATATTAAAAAATATACATATGAAACATGATAATTTACCGCTAAAATTCACGTGTTTCATATGTATATTTTTTAATATATAAATATATATAAATATAAAAGTGAAATCTACATATGTTAAAAACATGTGGACTTTGTGGTAAATTATCTTTTTTAGTTTTCTACAAGATATGATAGCTATTGTAAATTTTTATAGAATTCTTATTCGCTGTTACCCATCTCGCGAGTTATCTAAAGTACGATGTACGACATTTTACATCTCCCGGGCGTTATGATACAGTGAGAATCCTAAATTTATCCCTCTTTCAAGAGCTTTCTGTTCGTCACAAAAGGATCCTCATTAGTCTACATGCAAGGTTTTGTGTCGTCGTCTCTCACTCTGCGGGGACTACATCAGTCATACATTATATAGATAATCTAAATAGAACTAGCGGGTCCTGGTACTTCTCACGCATTCAGTTATTGAAATTTAATCTTTCTCCTTTTTACGCCTTCCTATTTTTCTCCTCTACCCACTCACTTCCCTTACGCTTTTTGCTCCGATATATCCGTTTGTGATTCTCTCTACCGAGGGTCGAACTTCTTCCATTCACGATGTTCGGCCCCTCCTTATCCATTAAGGCTGAGAATCCATCTCTAAGGCAAAGAGGATCCATCTCAGGTACCAACGGTTTCCCGTAATCGCGCAGATGGAAAATTCGGCCATCTGTTGAGCGAGTTAATTGCGAAGTGGCAAGGATAAAAAATCGAACAATAAGCTGCTAAATTCTATATTAATACTATAATTTCTCAACGATGATTCTGTGCACAATTTGTCACATCCTCAATAATTACGCATATATCATAAGCGCTTTTAATTAACGGATAATCATGAGTTTGGAAGAAAGCTCCGCTACTACGGGAACGTTGATTGGTGATGGGCCTCGACGATTTTCTTTTTCAGTGTTTTCGTACACTACTCGCATTTCCACCATCCGTCCGTTGAAAAAAAAGCTAGAACGAATGTTGCCGGGTGCAATCGACATGTTTCGACTACGTACTAGTATCGATTTTTGTAGAAAAGAGCCGCACCGTTGCGTAGATACGTGCATTGACCTGCCATCCGTACAGTGACACAAGGTTGTCCACCGGTGTGACATTGACAATGGTACGAACAGGCAGGTCTAACGAACCTACTGCGTCGCTCTCCCCCTCGTTTCCCCGTGACTTCCTGTCCCACCTATGTCATAGATCCGTATTTTGACCCGCACATTTAGCATTAAAATGACTTAGCCAGTCACAGGTAAAGTCAGACGACTACGTAATACGTGTGTATGTGTTTGTTGCTTATTAAACTTAAAATTATGTTACATCCATGAAATTTATTCATGCGTATAAGATCAGCTGGACCGAAGAAAATCGACAATTTAAGAAAGAATTTGGCTCGATTCCTGCGAGCTCCGGATGTAAACAGCAGAAGAGAGTCTCGCTGGAGCTGTCACTGCTTACAGACGTGTGGTTTTCGGTTTCTGATTACCGCTCCCTGTATTCAGTTTAAATAAAGCTTATATTACATGATACACACGAGTCTTGCTCAATTCGCAAATGCCGCGCGCACGTAAATGCAAGTGTTGGCTCTAGCTTTGTTTACACTTTCTTCTTCTGATACCCGAACGCAATAATATTGTAGTAATATTGAATAATTAAAATTGTTCATATGAATAATTAAATTGTTTATATTAATAATTGTTTATTTAGCATGCAAAATTTATGGATTTAATTTAGCGTTTTTATTTGAAATTGACTCGCTTCGATATTAAGGGTACAGCGTAATCGAGAGCTCGCTAATTGGAGTTTCCTTTAGCGACACGAATCTCAGTTCCGTGCCCGCCTAGATGGAAGTCTAAGCTGTTGGACCTATTTTCCATTGTTGAGTGGAGCTGATGATCTTCCCATCAACGTGTTCGGTGCGATCGCGTAGGTGCTTGACCGCGTTCCTTATGCAATGGTCGTTTTTTTTCTTCGGGGTCCGCAGGGTCGCCCTCCAATTAAACATCGATATATAATTATAGACTCGCGTATAATTAGGGGCGGACTCGCCGGCCTAAGAATACATCGATTTCTGTCACTGCGCATTAGCCGCGGGGTCACTGCACCGTTTATAAACGTTCCGTAGATCCCGATGGCGAATTATAAATCGTCTGTAATGAGTGCGCCGCCTTTGAACCGTTACATGCTTACAGTTAATTCTCATCGTGGCTACGTAGCGGCCACGTTGTTCTTTTTTGCAAGTCGAGAGGAAGAGTTCTTGGCGATTCGGAATAAGTACCGCATGAGAAACGTATCCGCGTACATTTTTCAAGATTCTCCATCCTATACGAAGTTTTATAAAACGATCTATAACTGATCAGTGCAACGTTGGATGCACCATTTGCGATACGCGTTTGCATGCGCGTCGTGCCACATTTGCAGCGAGGCGGATCTATCGCGCTCCATTGTCCGACACTAACGAGACGAGCTTTAATTATTCTTACATTGTTTTGCAAAGCAAAACCGTCTACAGCCGTCCGATTGTTCCCCGACGTTGCCGAGATAATCGTCAATTTTCTGTTCTTCGTCGAACACGCGCTTTATATTTACGCGCAAAAGCGCGTCGATATTTTTTCGCGACTTCGTGTTCCACTAACCTGATTTCGTTTCACCGCATACGAAAACTGCATCATTTTTACGCGTGGAGCATCTATCTGCCTCCCCGAATTGAACAATATAGAATTTTAAAATATTGCGTATAAATCTCTTTTAAACATAGCAATTTAAACAATCGCAGATTCTAAATTTCGAAAGAAAACCTTTTCAACAGGAAACAAAGCTGTAGGAAGGGGGAGGATATTTATTACCAGATCTCAAACACTGGAGTCGTGATTCCATCGAAGAGGATCGCACGATGAATGAGAGCGCAGCGTCAGAATCGTAATCGCCCGCGGCGTCATTTCTTCGGCGCACTTATCGGCCGCATATCGCGGACGCGCGCTCGCAGCTCGCACACGTGCAGCGATGCGCATCCGCACACGTGTCCCGTCGACACCGACGCGCAGCTCGGTTTGCGCCCCGAAGCCACCCACGTTAACGCTTTGTCTCCGATTGCTAAATCGCGTGTTTGGTCTACGGACGAGAAAGGGAAACGAGAGGGACTCGCGAACGGATTGCGGTAGGCGAAAATAGGCGAGTTGAAAAGAGATTGCGCAATTAGCCTGGGCGGAATAACGAAATAATTAAGCGGCGAAGCGCGACGAAGGCCGTCGAGATAGCGGATGACGGAACTTCGCGTTCGCGAGGAGACGTAAAATAATTAGTTTTTATTTTTACTTCGCGGGGCGGCCTTAATATAGCTTACCGAAGATGTGGGTCAGTTAATTGATAATTGTTTCTTCAAGCGCGAATGCTGATAGATAATTTCTCAACAAAGTCGTCGAAACGGGAGATACGGCACGACTGAATGCTCGTTAAAAGATATTTAACTGTAACCATGAACTTTATAATTTTTATAAAGCGTTTTATGGTATAAGATAACTAGTGCAACAAGTTGCGTAACGTATATTTTATACGAACTCTGCTGTCTCAAGAATTGATTCTTTAATTATTTAGAGAACTGCGTTCCAGCTCGCTATAAACTAACGTTCGTTCTTTCTTATAATTACAGAGTCCTGGAACGTTGCACAAGGATGTCGGCGGTGCTGGTACGAAGGTCAGCGAGAAAACCGTCGGTGGCGTCGGCACTGCAACCCTCACCACGCTCTCCTCCATTAATAACGCATCCAACACCGGCCGTAATAAAAACAACCCCGTATCTCATGAGGTAAGTTACAACACGATCGTTGGGAAGAGGACGAGAGCGAGAAATCCTCGGTGTATTGATCGTAGCCGGGCGATATGTCATCCCGGGCCCCATAGATGACTTGGATAATTAACCGGTCCCTGCGCTTGAATTTATTGCCCATTAATCCGCTCGCATTCGCGATCGGGTGGGCCCCGCGTGCGCGCGCGTGGAATCAGCCCAGCCTTTCCGCCTCGCGATATCTGTAAGCCCTGCGCCTGTGTGCGCTCGCACAGGCACATGACATTATTCAGTGCATGACTTATTGGACGCAGCATGAAGTACCGTTTACAGTTTAGTTCTACTTCTGCTCCTGTCGCACCGGCGAAGGAGAGTTGTATGTCTACGCCGTTCTCACAATAAGGAACCTGTTCGATGAAAGTGTTCGTCTCGTCTTGAAATATTTCCCCTGAAGAAAATTTATTTATGAAGATTTGCCATTTACGCTTAAAAAAATTATTATTTGCAAAATTGATTTCTATGAATTTAGTTTCCTTAAATTCAAAGAAATATTTTTGAGGTAGATTTTGAGAAAATATTTTAAATTCGGAAAAATGTTTTTTCAAATCTGTCTAATACTTCTTTGAATTAAGGAAACTAAATTTATAGAAATCAATTTTCTTGCAAATAATAATTTTTTTTCAGTGTATCCGTGATGTAAACGGAAAAGAAGTAGGTACGATGAATTGTTAATCAGCGTACGCGAAACTTTATGCCTCTTTTCGCGCCTTTGTTCAGGAACGGTTCGACGTGAAAGCGGAACAACGCGCGCGGGATAAAAAAAATTTGATCTCGCCGATGACGCGATCGGGAATCGTTCACACGATTCGTCTGTTATCATCAGGGTACAATGTGCACGCAGGCCGCGCACGTAGGATTTTATTGGCCATTGTTAACGAGGAAAATTGTGCCGGCGCGGCGTGTCGACGTGCGCCCGCGTGCGTTTATCGGGGTATCCGCATAAATTTATAGAGTAGAACTCGCTATCGGCGGCGATCGCGGCGAAACCCGCGGCGCGGCTCGTCGCGATTTTTGTTAACGGTTTTATCGGGGATTTACGGGACGGGAAGGGAAATTCTCTCTCTCTCGAGAGAGAGAAGTGGTCGCCGCGGAGTGCGGACTCGCCCGCGACGCTACTCGGATGGAACTAATTGAAAATTGTTGCCGTCGGCTACCTGTTAGGTCGCCGATAAATTGTGTCTCTGACGTGTACACGCTACGACCGTCCTGTTCCATTGTCGTTTCGACGAAACCATCACGAACTAGCTGAAACGGTATCAATTTCTTGCGCACAATTTCGTCGTCCTTTGGCGCGCAAAATGGCCGGGTAGAATTGCAGTATATTGTCGTATCTGTGACGGTCGCGAAGCAATTAGAAACCTCTTCTCCGAACTGAAACCGATATCTTAACGAAGTTTTAATCGTTAATTTTAACGAGGACCAACCTTGTTTAAACGAATCAACACTATTAAATTCGTAGTGTCAAATTATATTTATACCGAAGATATCTCCTGAACTTGCTAAAGACGAGCTTTTATATAATCGATCTAATATCCTTGTAAGATTCCAACGATAACACAATATCTATCACAGTACTCAATTTGAATCATTTTTTACCATTCATATAGGTTGCCACTGCTCAATATGTCGTTAATTTAACTAAATCAATGGAATTAAAATAATAACTGTTCTGTGTTAAAATAATAAATTTCAACACACATAGTAATTAAAAATAACAAAATGTGTTATTTAACTCAAGGTATTGGTTTAAATTTCATCTTTTAATATTTAACAGTGAAACGGTCCCGAAATAGCGCGTCATGTTTCTCTTACTGAACTTTCTTTCGTTAATTGAATTTACAAGTTTTTCTGCGTAAGACATCACTTCTTGGTATCGCGTCAACGATATTGGTATCTCCGTCACCGACCGCAGTGGATCGCTTCATCCGACGCGTATTAATCGCCTCGCCAAACGCTCATTAAGGGGTACAAAAAGTTTCCTTTCCAGCCTGCTGTGGCCGCATGCCGTCACTGGTTAATTTGTTCACCCGAACTGTCATTACGCCTATCGCGGCCTCGATTCCGCCGCTATATTATTTCTTGCACCTCCGTGGAACAAATCGCCACGTCACCATCGTTTGTCTCCCTTAATGCTCGACGCCTTTTTTTCGCGAGTTCATTACGTCTACGTGACCGAGACGATCGGATTTCCTTGCGCAACTATACGCGATCGCGATCCTTCATGCGCGTCGCGGTTTTCAGAAGCGGTTCGTGCACAAATATACGTATATGAGCAGGAGCGACCTGCACACGGATAATTTTTTTTTTTATCTCGCGGATTGTTGCCACGCGCTTAATGCGCTTATATCTGCATGCACCTTCTCAGAGATGAAACACATCAGAAAAACGCGGTTCACCGTTACTTCCGGCGCGTTGCACGCGATACGGGTGTGTTGCGCCGCGGTTTATCGAGCTCTCGGACCAATTTGTACGTGAATTTAGAAAGTCCCGCGCGCGAGATTTGCAGCTAATTGTTGTATCACGCTTGTGCAACTGCGGCGGGCGCGAAAGCCAACGTTCGCCTCTCCGGTTACCGTCATTTTGTAAAACGAAAGCGCTCATTAGCCGACCGACTCGAGACACGGATTGACGCGCTCGTTCGTTGACGCACTCACCTGACAGAGAAATTACGTAGCTTTTACGTTTTACCTGTTTCGATTCTTGTTCATCTGTTTCAATCGTTTTCTTAATCACGGACTCATATCGTGGATTTATTGATAATGTCAAAACTATTTTTGTTCATGTCAGTACTTTACACGAGTTCTCTGATAAATACTGATATTAATATAGTAGGTACCCGTATTCAGTAATCGGATATTGATAATAGATATTGATTGTTGCACTGAAAAAAGAGTTGTTAACTTGACTAAATATTTTCAACTGAATATTATTTTGTTAATTGAAATATTTAAATATTTGAGTCAAATTACGTCATATTAAATCTAACATGTGACGTAATTTGACTCAAGTACTTGAATATTTCAATTAACAAAATAATATTCAGTTGAAAATATTTAGTCAAGCTAACACATTTTTTTCCAGTGTGGAGTCTTACAAGGATATAGGTCGATTATAAAAGCTCGTCTTCAGCAAGTTCAGGGGATATCTTCGGCATAAATGGCTCGTAGAGATCGGTGCCCTTTCCGGAGAGGCAGATATGAGTCATGTCTTGAGACATCGTCGAGTGGCATGGCGTAACAAAGATAAGACCATAAATACTAGCTAATCGGAAAAATAATGGCTCGTAGGCGGACCGCTCTATAATTTCAGACTGAATTTCTTTAACCTTCTATTTGAGAAATCATTTTCTGCAACTTTTACATGCTAATATACTACAGAAGTCACACAACTAGTAATCCAATATTTTACGATGTAATCTAATTAGTGTGTAAGAATATCTTGCGCAGTAGATACTTACGTAAAGGAGCTATGATATTCGCGTTCTCATGATAATTTATATACGTAACTCGTCGGGTAGGTTTACAGGCCTCGCCAAGGGACTTTACGTCGAATCGCAGACCGTGTTGTTCGTAACGCTCGCAGCGATTCGATATAGATCGTTGAATCGGAACATCGGATGGCGACGATACGCAGTTTGCGAGAGATAATTTATTATTAATTTGGGCTTTATTTAGATGAATTTAATTATCTATGCACGTGTAAATGTCAATGCAATTAAATCCGAGCTATCTCATCCATGCAAATGCCACGTGTGTGTGCTCTTTAAAATCGAGAGAGAGAGAGAGAGAGAGTAGAGGAATGCTAGGGTATACGCCCAATACACAGCATACATACGTATGTTATGTAACCGTATGCGGTTTGCTCCGGTAATGTTTGTATATCAATGATTGTTTCGGATTCCTCGTTGACATGCATCGGTACACCTCGCCAATACCGCCGATCGCTCTAATCACAATTGGAGAGTGTCCAATTCTGTATATAGGGATAATTCCGTTATGTCTATCGTACTGAAACTAATATGAGCAAAAATAATATAATTTCGTCACATCGTCAATTCACTCTTATATTGGTTGCAGTCCGTATATAATTGAGGCCGAATCGTAGCTGAACATTGATAAAGTATTTCTTTCCTGCGATGATAAAAATTAAATCCGCGTTGATCAACGATTCACCAAGAAATCTATTTAATTTCAAGAGAGAATTTTACATATGTTGCATATTTTGTATACTATCGTTATTTTACATTGTTTTACGCGATAAATTAAATTGTTGTCAAATTTTATTTTGCCATTTTGTTTCGCTTTGTTTCGTGCGGACATCGTGAATTTGCGATGCCACGAAGGCCTTTGATTTCGGACGATCCAAAAACGGACTTGCAGCAGTTGGGATCGCAAATGGCATTTCTCTTCTCTCTCTCTCTCTCTCTTTCTCTCTCTCACACACACACACACGCACATACGCGCGCTAATTAAATCCGCAGTGACGTGACGTGCGCTTTGACGTCGGAGACAGCCGATTGTTTGCAATTCGACTGCGTTAAACGCGATATCAAGGATTCAGTACGTAAGTTGATAAAGCCGCGGCTGCTTGCTATAATAACGCGCTGCCGTAACGCACGCACGTCATGCGACCATAAGAAGCCTCAGCGAGAATCATAAGCGTGCAACAAGGCGGCGCGGCGGCACGGCGTAACCCGATCGCCTCGCATTGTATCTCGGATTTCGCGATAGCATAAATACGCTACGTGCGGGCTATCCCGATGTTAACGATCCTAGGCGAAAGTAACATAACGCCGGGATTAGCAGGAGAGAGTCACAAGCGGTTCTCCGCTTAACTTACGAGGTAACTTGTCTCTCCAAAGTCGACGTCGGCCTTCCTGCTCGGTTCTGTCGGGGTGTAAAACCGAGTAGACCAAGAGCTGGCTACATAAAATTCGAGATGCCTCGGTCCACGAAATATCTTACCTGGAAAAGGTTCGATTGCTACCGGCAAAGCGAAAGCCCGACCGTCAGAAGGCACGCTGGAAGCTATATGCGTGGGCGGGCGATCAAACGTGTAAATTTTCCGACAAAAAAAACTGTCGATCGGCACGGCTGAAAATTTGCATACGTATCGAGGAGTATGAGAAAAAGCAGGGAAAAAATTGTCAGAAGAGTAAGTAGAAGCTAAAGGGTTGTCAGAAGCTGCCAAAGTTGCGAAAAATTTCGGAAAATTTACATATTAAGAAGAACTTCTGACAATTTGCATTTGTATTGCTTACGTATAGAATAAACTAAGTGCAAAGTGTCAGAAGGCAAAGTGGAAGCGATCGGGAGAAAATCGGGTGCAAAGTGCGAGAGCGTCTTTCGGCGCGCGGCGCAGTGCGATCGCTTTTCTCTTGATTTTCACACCGTACATATTTCATAGCACTTCTGACAATTTATCTCAATATTCATAAAGGACTAAAGGAACTATTATTAAAATGTCAGAAGTCAATTGAGAAGATATACATTTTTATAAGACATTTAAAAAAATAAATTTTATTTGTAACAAAGTACATTTTGAAAAAATCAATCGGTTTCATATTCCGTATCTTGCACACTCTCTTCAAATTCAGGGTCTTCATCGCTATCATATTCGGACTCCTCGTCATCAACTGAAAATAATAAATAGTTAAATAAATTAAATAAATCATGTATACAATCAAGAGTCGCGAATTGAAAATTACCTTCCGAATCCTCATTATCCAAAATCATATCTTTTACTGATGGTGGCAACTGTAGGCCTTCAAACCATAGAAAGTCATATTTATTTTCAGTGTATGTCCATCCTGAAGTATCGGGCTCGAATTCGATTGGATCCGATAATGTTGCATTATTCCACAAGTGTGCAATATAGTGTGCTCTTCTCATTTGCTGTAGAAGCTCGGTGTAGCAAGGTGGCAAGCAGGAAGCGTCGAAGTTTTTTTAAATTTTTTTTTAAAAAAGCTTCGTCAGTATTTTTAATTTTTAGTCCAGTCGAGATAGACAGAAAAAGTCGCTGAAATGGAAAAAAGTCCTGGACGCAATTTTCTTTTTTTGTATGTTTCGGAGGGTCATGGGTAGTCTAAATTCGGATTTTCGGGATTCTAACCCTGTAGCGTTAGCCGCCATTTTGATTAGAAGGGTGATTTTGTTTTTATTAAATATCTCGTTTATTTTCAACTTTACAGTGAAAGTGGTAATAACCAAACTTGTAGAAAATTAAATTCTCTACAATTTTGGTCCTTATCTTTTTTCACCTAGGGTCGATATTTTCGAACTTAAACGCAAAAGTGGGGGGTGAAATTTTTTTATTGCATTATTTCGTTTATTTTCAACTTTAGCGCATAAACTATAATAAACAAAGTTGTAGGGAATAAAATTCTGTACAAAGTTGGTCCTTATCCTTTTTTCCCTAGGGTTGATATTTTCGAATTTAATCGCAAAAGCGGGGGGAAATTTTAGTTTTTTTACAATATATCTCGATTATTTTAAACTTAAATTTACTTGGTATAATGAAAAACATCTTTTAAAAACTGCATAATTCCGATTTACAACTTTAAGCCAAGGATTCATGCGTGGTATTGTAAAAAAACTAAAATTTCCCCCCGCTTTTGCGATTAAGTTCGAAAATATCAACCCTAGGGAAAAAAGGATAAGGACCAACTTTGTACAGAATTTTATTCCCTACAACTTTGTTTATTATAGTTTATGCGCTAAAGTTGAAAATAAACGAAATAATGCAATAAAAAAATTTCACCCCCCACTTTTGCGTTTAAGTTCGAAAATATCGACCCTAGGTGAAAAAAGATAAGGATCAAAATTGTAGAGAATTTAATTTTCTACAAGTTTGGTTATTACCACTTTCACTGTAAAGTTGAAAATAAACGAGATATTTAATAAAAACAAAATCACCCTTCTAATCAAAATGGCGGCTAACGCTACAGGGTTAGAATCCCGAAAATCCGAATTTAGACTACCCATGACCCTCCGAAACATACAAAAAAAGAAAATTGCGTCCAGGACTTTTTTCCATTTCAGCGACTTTTTCTGTCTATCTCGACTAGACTAAAAATTAAAAATACTGACGAAGCTTTTTTAAAAAAAAATTTAAAAACTTCGACGCTTCCTGCTTGCCACCTTGCTACACCGAGCTTCTACAGCAAATGAGAAGAGCACACTATATTGCACACTTGTGGAATAATGCAACATTATCGGATCCAATCGAATTCGAGCTCGATACTTCAGGATGGACATACACTGAAAATAAATATGACTTTCTATGGTTTGAAGGCCTACAGTTGCCACCATCAGTAAAAGATATGATTTTGGATAATGAGGATTCGGAAGGTAATTTTCAATTCGCGACTCTTGATTGTATACATGATTTATTTAATTTATTTAACTATTTATTATTTTCAGTTGATGACGAGGAGTCCGAATATGATAGCGATGAAGACCCTGAATTTGAAGAGAGTGTGCAAGATACGGAATATGAAACCGATTGATTTTTTCAAAATGTACTTTGTTACAAATAAAATTTATTTTTTTAAATGTCTTATAAAAATGTATATCTTCTCAATTGACTTCTGACATTTTAATAATAGTTCCTTTAGTCCTTTATGAATATTGAGATAAATTGTCAGAAGTGCTATGAAATATGTACGGTGTGAAAATCAAGAGAAAAGCGATCGCACTGCGCCGCGCGCCGAAAGACGCTCTCGCACTTTGCACCCGATTTTCTCCCGATCGCTTCCACTTTGCCTTCTGACACTTTGCACTTAGTTTATTCTATACGTAAGCAATACAAATGCAAATTGTCAGAAGTTCTTCTTAATATGTAAATTTTCCGAAATTTTTCGCAACTTTGGCAGCTTCTGACAACCCTTTAGCTTCTACTTACTCTTCTGACAATTTTTTCCCTGCTTTTTCTCATACTCCTCGATACGTATGCAAATTTTCAGCCGTGCCGATCGACAGTTTTTTTTGTCGGAAAATTTACACGTTTGATCGCCCGCCCACGCATATAGCTTCCAGCGCGCCTTCTGACGGTCGGGCTTTCGCTTTGCCGGTAGCAATCGAACCTTTTCCAGGTAAGATATTTCGTGGACCGAGGCATCTCGAATTTTATGTAGCCAGCTCTTGGTCTAGAGGGCGACAAGTAAGAGAGAAATTACCGTTGATGTCGACACTAAGGGAAACGGCCTTATTATACCGCGCGATTATCAGTCGCTTGAGTTTACGATATCGCTAAAGACACCATTTCGAAGTAATTTTATCGGGTGGTGATGAAATTACAATTACAATCGTACGCTTAAATACGAGTGTTTAAGTAGGACGCCTGTGTCGTGCTCCTCGAAAGAAACTGTACTTGCTTCTCCTTTCCTCTCCGTGCCGTTCTTGCATAACGCACGTGGCACTTATATCCTATTGTTAATACAATATTCTCATCTCCGTCCTATAATTTACTTGCGCGCACACTCGTGCACGACAAACGACCGGCGACGGATAAATATCAAGACTCACAATCAAGCAAGAATTGAGACACGATTCCGTATTTCATAATTATCCCTGCCGCGATCGTACTTGCTAAACGGGAGACAATGCGACGCCTTTATGTCACCGCGAAACAATCAGCACCGCCGTCGCTGTTCATTATAGTTCACTTACGAGGCTCTTGAACGCAGCCAGGAGGCATAAAATATATCTTTGCTTTCTACGAAGCAATTTGCCGCAATAGAAAATATATTCGGTGCGCTGAGCGAAAAACAGAAGATTTCCGGACGTTACCGCAAAGATTTTCTTCTTTAAAACCGCAATTTAGTTGACGTTGTTTTTCTTAATATTTGTGTTTCTTATTTATATTTCAGTCGTTGATATAACTCGGTTTTTTAAATTCTAAACTTAACCATCGTATAATTCGTGCGAGTGTAAAATTTTTACGGAGTATTTATATAAGATTTTTTACATGCAACTGGATTACACTCGATACGGTAGACGGACTTTGGTGTTTTCCAGCGCTGTACAACGAACGGTCGTTTGATTAGCCATGTATCGGTTGCTTTGTCGAATCTCATCACCGGCCACGCGGAAACGCATAGCTCGAACAGGCGTTTCTTCTCTCGGCACACACGTGCGCGCGCGCTGCGATGTACCGTTATCTCCATACGCACTTTGACTCCGTGCACATGTGGGTCTCGGGTGGTCACTACTATGCTAATGGAGATATCTGTTTATATCCGTTCGATTATAAGCCTGCCGTTGCGCGTTTCGTGGGCGCGCGCGTACGCAACCTTTACATCAGTGTGGGTGACGATGATAATGAGAACTTGTATATCGCCGGCACTATTAACGGCAATTGTCCGGCCCGGGAGAGCGACATTAATATATACCGGTTTGTGCGTCGATCGCGACCTAGAATCTCACTATTGCGCCATGATATCATTGCGCTTTAATTTTGGAATAAATTTCAATGTAGCGCAAGTCGCGCTTGGATGCGCGTTCGAAGGTCCAATAATCTCATTGTCCCTGAAAGAAACGTAATGAGAATGAACGAGGAAAATATAATCACGAGTATCTTCGTGCAAAGTGAAGACTGTCGAAACGACAGCTGGAAATATATCTTCCTCGCAAAACACCAGGCTAACCAATGCTTGTAATTACCTTCCCTTACTCTCTCGCCATCGCTCCGAGCCACAAAATCCAGTTCGCCCATAACGAGGACGGGCCGCGGCTAATTCCCGACGTTTAAATTTCTAATGATCCACGATCAACGCGCGCGACTATCGCGACGTGCGAACACGCTTCCAGGCGGCCGTATAATCGGCCAAGGGGGGGTATAAATATTCATTAGCCGGTTCAATTATAAGACCACCGAGGGTTACCGGGCTGCGTTATCGGTGTGCCGACGTGTATAAGTGCTAAACACGTATTGCGCGTACGCGCTCGCGACTGACAAGGGCATTCGCAAGTGTGCGTCGGCCACGGCGACAAAAGGACGATGAACTGTACCAGTAGCGTCGTCGTCGCAGCGACGACCAGCGCGCGGCGGCCGCGACGAGATAACCGGTTTCAGATATCTGCGAAATTGTCTTTGTATACCTGGTCTATCTACCAACACAGTCAAACCGAATTCAAAGTGGCAAAGAGTCCCTGTGCACCTACGCGCATCCGCTGCTTTCTGGAAAATAAAAGAAATAATGTGCGTCAATTGAAAAAATTAATTTCTTATACTGATATCTTTTACAATTTCAGATATTTCTAGCTTTAAATGCTAATTTTTGACATTAATATCATGAAAGAATTTTTAATTTAATATTTTTATCAAATACTGCAGTGTGTGTGTTTTTCTATAGTTTCTATAGTTAAATACACAGAAAAAAAGAATATTCTTGATTTGAAAATATCTTCAACGTGGAAGTTTTGAAATGAAAATATATTATGTTAAATGAAGAAAACTTGCTTGAATAGTCATTTATTTATTTATTTTTTTTTTTTCATTTAGTTGAAATAAAAAGTTGAAATTCTTAAGTATAAGAAGATTATAGATTGTTTCGTATATAAGTAAGATTACTTATAATCTTCTTATAAGAATTTCAACTTTTTATTTCAACATTTTTTTTCTTGGTTGAACTATATAAATGACTTCATTCAAGCAAGTTCTTCTCGTTTAACGCAATATGATCTTATGTAAAGATTTCCACGTTGAAACTAGACATTTTCAAATCAAGAATATTCTTTTTTTCTGTGTATACATATAATAATTGTAATAATTTGTAAACGCTGTCGAAACTTCTTGTGGAGAAACATCGCACAATGGGATTTCTTTTCTCGTTCTCGAAGATCATGCTAACACGCACGTGAATTGCAAACTGACTTTCTACAACCGATTACATTAGCACTGTTTCACTAAAATCTCTTGTTTTCCAGAGCAATTGGCTTGTTTAATTTATCGGGTCATCGTGGATTTTACGTAAACCGGTTTGAAAGGTTTTCATCGACAAATTTATCGCGACTACATCTGACTGTATAGTATTCTAAAAAAAAAAACTATAACTTCTCGCGTTAATTATCGCTTATCGCAATCACGGACTTCATACCACGCGCGATAGCCGCTTATCGTTCTCGGTGTCGGGGAGCAAGAAGAACGCGGCAAGAACCAGGAGTGAGCCGTCGGCCGTTGGTATTAATATCGTTCCATCTTGCACTGAAGAAACGTTCAGGTCACGCGTGTCCCGTTAGCGTCGAAGGGATCACACCGAGGGTTAATGGAACCGTTCTGACGATTCGCCGGCGATTCGCGATCGTTAAATGCTGATAATAAGTCAGGGCCGCCGTTACGCGGCGGCGCGTTTCTTTCTCTTACATAATGGGGACACACCGCGGACGTTCGTCTGTCGATCGACGGTCGTTTCCGGTGGGCCGTGCGAGCGTGTGTCACGTGACTTCCGCCGTAAAATCGTGCGTAACGCGTAACGTATAAACATCCACGTACGTGGCGCGCATCCTCGTGTGCATCGTTCGTATGCGACGGCACGACAGACATATGCGCGAACGTTAACGAGATGCGCGTGCATCAATCGTTTGTAATACACTTGGAATCCCGAGGTCTTCTCTCGAAGAGCGCGCGTGTCTCATCCTCTCACACGAACGCTGGCAATCTATTCCTGTTTACTCGAACTAGCTACAAATTTTGTCGTCACAATGAAGAATTTTGCTCTGAGCAGAAGAGATCGCTGTGTTGTACATTTGTGAAATTAAGAATGAATCTCTCCTGACGTACTTCGAAATGGTCTAGTACACTATACACGCGATTTACGACGTGCAGCCTGCACGCTCTACAGAGTTTGTTGAAATTTTTCTTTTGCTCGCACGCTTATCCGATAAGAATCTCAATAAACGCCTTCATTTTAGAACGGGCGAAACTGATGAGTCCGATATACCAATACGACCAATACGGAGGTTTCGATTAATAACTCGTTTGCGGTAATCTAACTCGGTAACGAGAGAAACTTTTAATGAATCGTACGCGATAATGACAGGTTCGAACACCAGTTAGTTACACTTGAAAACATGCCACGAGCACGGTCTTATTAATCTATATTATGATTTTATTACGCGATATATTATACATTTTTATGAAATCGCGGTCCATCGAGAACGCGTGACCAATTGATAACTTCGACAGAAAAGCTGATCGCGCGATCCCTCGTATCTTTGCTTTGCAGTATTCATCGCTAAACGCTCAATTCCTTTATATCACCGATTTATCTCGAAAGACAATATTCGACGCGCAACGCGCTCCTTTCTTGGATACGCTTCTCCTTGAAGCGAGCGATCATTATATCGTAACTCGCGATGCTCACGCGAGGAAACCGCGAGGTCCCTCCACAATGCGTTCGAAACGTCAAAACGATCATTTCGAAAGCGATCCGCGGATGATCATTGACCTCTATCAAGTTAGCCCCCCCACCATCGCAAAAAAAATCCGCACCTATCAAAAAATTTAGTGCTAATTATGTGCTAATTTGTTGCTCTAGTCCGGATTTTGTTTCTCAAACCGTTTAGCAGGAAACGGCGATAGAAATGCGGCCAGCTTGTCGTCAAGCTAGCCCCCATAATGAAAAACATATATAGAGTGCTCAAATCCAAAAAACCAATACACCAGAATTTGTTGCTTTTTTTTTGCTCCAAGATAGCGTGAAAACATTTTGGAAATATAACATTTTTTAGAAAATACGTATATTCCAACATTGAACAGATAGCACTATATCTTAAACAACGTTATATTTTCAAAATGTGTTTACGCTATCTTAAAGCAACAAAATAGCAACAAATTCTGGTATAAACGTTTTTTTTTTATTTGAGCACCTAATATATATTTTTTTCGCATGGGGGGGGCCAGCTTGACACAGGTTCTAGCACCACCACATACTGAAAAACATTCATAGTGCTCAAATAAAAAAAACCAATGCACAAGAATATGTTGCTATTTTGTTGCTTTAAGATAGCGTAAACAAATTTTCGAAATGTAAGGTTCTGTAAATAATACCACTATTCAATAAATACTGCATCTCCGCGCCGACCGTTATCTACGACTTCGATGGCTAAAAGTTAAGTAAAAGAATTTGTTGCTCGGGTCTTTTTGGTACTAAAATATTCTATGGACAGTGCCCTACCAGAATATGCATTATATGATTTTGTTGCTTGCTCCTAACTGCAAATAAATAAATTGATTATCTCCGCGTCGACCGTGATCTACGACTTCGATGGCTAAAAGTTAAGTAAAAGAATTTGTTGCTCGGGTCTTTTTGGTACTAAAATATTCTATGGACAGTGCCCTACCAGAATATGCATTATATGATAACGGTCGGCGCGGAGATAAACAATTTACGAGTTAGGAGCGAGCCACAAGATCATATAATGCATATTCTGGTAGGGCACTGTCCATAGAATATTTTAGTACCAAAAAGACCCGAACAACAAATTCTTTTACTTAACTTTTAGCCATCGAAGTCGTAGATAACGGTCGGCGCGGAGATGCAGTATTTATTGAATAGTGGTATTATTTACAGAACCTTATATTTCGACAATTTGTTTACGCTATCTTAAAGCAACAAAATAGCAACAAATTCTTGTGTATTGGTTTTTTTTATTTGAGCACTCCATATATGTTTTTCAGTATGTGGTGGGGCTAGAACCTGTGTCAAGCTGGCCCCCCCCCCATGCGAAAAAAATATATATTGGGTGCTCAAATAAAAAAAACGTTTATACCAGAATTTGTTGCTATTTTGTTGTTTTAAGATAGCGTGAAAACATTTTGGAAATATAACGATATTTAAGATATAGTGCTATCTGTTCAGTGTTGGGATATACGTATTTTCTAAAAAACATTATATTTTTAAAATGTTTTCACGCTATCATAGAGCAACAAAAAAGCAACAAATTCTGGTGTATTGGTTTTTTGGATTTGAGCACTATATATGTTTTTCACTACGGGGGGGGGGGGCTAGCTTGACGACAAGCTGGCCCCCCCCATTTCTATCGCCGTTTCCTGCTAAAGGTTTGAGCAGCAAAATCCGGACTAGAGCAACAAATTAGCACATAATTAGCACTAAATTTTTTGATAGGTGCGGATTTTTTTTGCGATGGTGGGGGGGCTAACTTGATAGAGGTTGATCATTGTGGAACCGCTGGCCGCTGGTATTCGAAGTATTCGCGAAAAAATGCATCGTCAATCATCGTAAACGTTTTATATCAACATATTACGAACATCTAATGCATATATGGCGCGTGCAGTACGTGCTGGTTGTGAAAATTATGTAGGTTCTCTCGTTTATAGAATTTTAAATTCTCCGTTATAGGTGATAGACGGTTGATGAAAGATTATCTTTAATCCTTTTAAGCACATATTTATTTCAAATTGGTTTTTGCCTTTCTAACGAAAAAACTTTATCGCGCAGCAATAATCATAATATGTGGACTGAGAAGATGAAAATTTTTTTCCTCTCAGAAACTCTTACTGCTTACCCGGCTTTCATGACACTGATCGTGTATGCTCGATGTATGCTGTTGTATTTAATGGGAAAAATACTTGTCGCGATGCGGTTGCAGTTTCAGTTTACTCCAAGGTGCCGTTGCAAAACGCATCGTCGAGACCGGGCGATTAGTGTTTTCCGGTTTCTGAGGTTGTGCGTTCCGTTGTGTGTCAAGGCGACCAGCCTTGGCTCTATATTTCTTATATGGGCGAGTCATTGTTTGCAATCGTTACATAAATGTATCATCTCGCGATCATAAATCGACTTTTCGTCTTCGACTAGATGCATTTAACTAGCATGACTGATTAAACGCTATGCAGGTATTATCGCACAAAGCGATCGATTGAAACAAACCTTGAGAATAATTATCGCGATCTGCTATCAAGATTAGATTCAAGTAATTAAGTTGAAGTAATAAGGTGTGAGTTATTCGTATAGATTAATATCGAGAAAAGTATCGGTCTCCAAGTTTTCTTAGCAATTACCGTTGTATAATACAGTAGTCACGCCGAAGAAACCACTTCTAGCGTGTATAGCGGTTTGCGGCGTAAAGATGTAAATTGAATATTTGCATAAGAATCCTTATCTAATAAACGTTTCCCAGCTGCGTTCTGCCTGCCAGCGTGCAGCGGTAAACAATTTCCCGAGGAAGAACCTCCGAGCAGTCCTCGGAAAGCAATAAGGTCATAAATTGCAGGTGTACGGGAAAACATTCGAGAGGTGTCGGCGTGAAGGAGGACTGACAGCTCGTTTCTTTCCTTGTTCTTTTTCGCGGTGAGAATTTCGGAGTCGTTTATAAAACTTTTCGGTTTATTTCCCAGCTGGCTTCTTCTTGCAGCTGCGCTTTTTCGATGCTCTCGCATAAACCACACACCGCCGCCGCAAGACTTTGGCGATTCAAAAGGGCGCCAAGAGAGTGGTAACGGAGAAAGCTCGTTTCGGACCCGCGTCGTGCAGCCGATACCCGCGTGCGTGTGCACTCACACGCATGTTGTACATGTCAGTAGCAACGGGCGACAACTCCGCTGAATCCGGTAACCGCATCACACGTGTGTGTCCCAAACACGTGTAAGACGCTCACGTGTGCAAGAAGGCCGTGTGCGACTTTTCCTTCGCGAGATCGTAGTCCGCATCCGGTTACATCCGCCCAAGTTTCTCGAGTCGACGCGTGAAAAAAAAAAAACGAATACTAGTCACCTAATTTCACGAAAAATGCACTCGATACGCATCGCATGCACATTAATTATAACGCTAGAATTTTACAACATAATAGTATTAATTATTGGTTTTGTCATTACTTTACTTTGGTGTGTGTTAATTATTAATTAATGCTGAAATTTCTGTCAAAAAGCTTCTGAAAGAAATCTTATTTCTTAATTTTTAAAATAGCACAAGTATTTTCTTTAATCACGAATAAAAATATACTCGCTGAATGAGAAAATCTTGACGAGCTTGAAATGTGACTTTTTCACGGGACGAACTTCCAAGGGGCGACAGGTGATAAATCCCAACGAAATAATTGCTTTCCTGGTCGTTTGTGCTATCGAAGACGTCGAAGACGGGGGAACGGGAGTTCAACATTCGGTCGAATCTCCGCTCCAAGGCGGAAATTGTGTCGCCACGGCCTACGACGTGAACGACAAAGGTATCCCCCGTCGTGGCACGGCGCGCGATTGAATTTCAATACGCAGAAGTTGTTAAGCAATGAAAGACTTCCACGGGCTTGACGCTCGATTGTCTTTCCAGTTTCCATTGTCCGCGGGTGAGGCGCACGGAAAAAATCGTAATAAAGGCCTTCTTGGGTTCCGCGAACGTGCCGACCGAAGGATCCGTTGTTCCTCGTGAGCGGATCGGTTCGTCGGGCTACCAATCACAGAGATAAAAGTGGGGCACGCGAGAAGAAAGGGAGTACATGATTCTCCAATCTCATATTAAAATTATATCTCTCGAAATACTGGTTTCAATGACTGATCGAAAGAAGTATGTATATTCCTCGCGTCACTTATAAATGCTCAAGGTGGGACACTTGGCAATTAACGTAAAAAAAAAAAAAGAAACGCCCGCTTGGTCTAGTCACTACCATATACGTATAAAAAGATTTCATTGCCTTATTAAGGTGTTCTCATCTCGTCTCGTCTTGTCTCGCGCAATTCAGCCGGTCCAGTTCGTCAACTGGACGAACAAGGACGGAGAGCCGGAACTCCGAAACCAGTTTATTATTCGAAACGCGCGTACGCGGGTACGCGTAAAAAGATGCGAGGCCTCCTCGCGAGTCCGAGGTGTTTTCTAGCAGGTTTTATTTGAGGTCAGTTTCGTCCTACAATTGAGAGAAAGATGCGCGACGCTCATCGGCTCGTTATCATCGCCGCCGACCCAATCTCCCATTGTTATTCTCCTGGAGAAATTGCCGATCTTCATCCGTAAACGCGAAATTGCCAGCACCGGCCGATCTCGCCCGTCCGGATCGCTTATAAACATAAAACAGCACCGTATAAATAAGTTTATAGGCCGCGTAAATATTGGCGCCGTGGCCGCGTTTCCCGCCTCTCGTGGAGAGTCTCTTTCTCCCGCTGTCTGTTTTGCCTTGCGCGAAACTTTTGTGCTCCGATTCAAGCTGATTCCGGCGTATCTGTATCGCTTTGTCATGAATAAATCATATTACTGTTTACCTGCAGATGAAATCGTGAATTTTGCTCGGGAGGATTTGCACAATGCCGCGGTTGACGTTCATCGAAATGTGATCCGTATGCGATTGAAACGTGCGTATCGTTTGTTTCATAATCGCAATATGCACAACTAATAATATATCCATAGGTATTTCTCAATAAGCAAGCTTTATTTAATCTACCGTGTTTGAAAAGGATGATTATTGCTAGTTGCGCGTTGCATTGTTTGACATTCAAATTCATGTATGCGGTACATTACGATTTCATTCCTAATGCGCTCAATTTATAAATTCTTTTCGTTATTCTTCTTTTTAATAATCTTTCCGATATATTATACATATCTAGATAATGACTCGACTCTTATCGATTGCTTTTTTGATAAATATGCTTCTATATAATATATAAGTAACTTGCATCGCTCATAATTTGATACAGGAGATATCGAAACAGATAAAGTGGTTTCTTCGAAATCCGTCTTCTGTTGAAGCGCAATTATACAACGATATTCTCTAGAAGCGTTATGCAACAGCGGATATCTACCTATATACGCACGCCCGAACGTTTCTTACGAATTTGAGAAGCCGGGAGTGCACAATTACAAGCTACGCCGGACTCTCGTTTCACGAGTCATTGATTATTAGAAGCTCCGACATCACGTTAATGCCGCAATCACTCGCAATTCAAGCGACCGAATAGCCGCCGTAATCTTCAGTAATTCCGAGGAGAAATCCGCCAATCGCATCCTACGTGCGCTTTTATCGACTCCGTTATATAATTATGAAATTTATCTGGAACACATCCGCGCGCGTACGCGCGAATACCGGTGAAAATACCGGTGAAAATACCGGTTGCTCGCTCGTGCTTCTTTTGCCATGCGGAAAGGAAGTGATCGACTGTGTGTAACTCTTACGCAATCCCGGCCAGGATGTGCAGCACGCGTGTGCGTAGGTGCGTCTATAAACTTTCGATCGGGACGAACGAAGCGAGTCCGCGACGACGACCGCTGTCGAGACTATGGGGTTGGTTTAGCAAGTGTGTCAATGATAGCGTTGGAGGATATCATTCGCTGTCTTCCTCGGAGTGCTTCTAGGCCGGAACCGCGCGTGCCCGAGCGAAAGAGAGAAATTGCAGACGAGAAGAGAAACAGAAAAGCGCGAATGATAACATTCACTTTTGCTGATTCGCTCGGTACGCTTTACAATTTGGAGCTTTCGCGTGCTCCGAAATGGCCTGGGGAACTGATTAACGATTTAGGACCAGTTTTTCAATAGTCGCTTAAACTGAAGCTAAACTCACTCTTCGTCTTTTTCTAATACCCATTTCTACCAATGCAGGTTAATTTTATAATCTTGGTTTAACTTACTCCTTATCTTTTTCTAGTTCTAAAAGTTAGAAAAAGATGAAGAGTAAGTTAAACCAAGATTAAAATTAACCTGCATTGGTAGAAATGGAAATAAAAGAAATAGTTAGAAAGAGACGAAGAGTGAGTTAAGCTAAGATTAAAGTTTAAGCGACTATTGAAAAACTGGCCCTTAATCGTATCTCGACGATTTAAACTAAGGTAAATTAGATAAATGAAAGCAACAAGTATGCGGATACAGAGGAGATCAAAGATAATGTTTCCAGGAGTTCAAATATCTGGGGATGTGGTGCGGTTTTTTTTCATTCGCATTTTAGCAGAACCGGCAACGGTAGACGATGCTTAATAAATCCTCCGAGTAATCGGTAATTGCACCGGGGGAGGTCGGTGCATTACAGGCGCATTAGAAATAACGCATGACGGATCTCGTTAATTAAAATACTAACGGTAAATTCGAGGATCGCTCGAGCACACATCCGACTTCAGTTCGATCGTAAAGAGCTCTTTAATTTCTTAAAAGGATTCTCAATTTTTCCGTTCGCAGTCTGGATTAATTTGCACGATAAATATAGGATGTATTGCTATTTCAGGTCTTTTTAGCTTCTCTTTATTCGACAAATAAAATTTATTTCGAACATTATTTTGACAGGGGAATTTATTTGCGAATACTTTCTCTCAGCAAATACTCGCTGGTACGTTAATAACTGCAATTTAATTCGAAATTCTAAATATGTTTACGGGACATTGAACGCAGGATTTCCTTTGGCAATTTAAGTGGACTGACCGAGTATGCCTTGGTCCAAATTTCAGAACCGTCAAATAATACCGACTCGCGCACCTTGATTTTATAATCGTCTGCCAGCATCCCGACCAAGTGTAAGATTTGCGAATAGTATAAATCGCCGAGGGTCGCAAATTGATGCCGTGCCAAATTATAGTTACGAGTCGCATCTGTTCAAATAATCGCCGATTCTCCGCGAGAACACGCGTATATTTTGGATCCTATTAATAGCTACGCGAAATTAAGTCGTTAACGTACGCATTAGTCGGTGATTTATCACGCTTACTGGCAGGCGGTTTCACTTTCCCGCTTTACAAGAGATCGCACACATCTCTATAACAAAAACACTTTCTAGTCTACGGCGGAAAAGTAACAAACAGTTGCCCCAGGCAGCTAATCTCGATAACGGTACATCAAGAAATCTTTACCCTATATAAAATGTAGCTCCAACTTAATTACTGACCGAGACTTCGCGTCAGAATATCTTCCTTCTCTCCGCGCGTAAAATTTACATTAATTTGCAGTTGAAATTAAATTTGCGCATTTACATCGTGATACGCGCGATCCATACATTCTGCAAATCAAAAAGTAAAGCTGTACCTATATTTACAGAAAATAATCTTTCTTCAGACTTGGTTTTTGGCTGGGGAATTAATTTTATGAATCCTATTGCTCTCTAAATTATCAAGTTGTATGAAGTAAATGCAGAATTGGAACGTACGTAACATTTTCGACTGTGAAATGGCGAACGACGTCGTTTGCATCGATCCGTCTGGTGGGGCTGTCTTGATTTGGCATAATCGGAATTAATTGATAATTTGCCGCTCGGGGGATTACGAATGGCCGGCCCGTCGACCGGGAATTTTGTTTCGCACGTGGGCACCCGAAATAGTCGCCGCCCGGAAGTTTTAATGAGCCGCATTCACGGCAATCGCCGAGTGTGCAGTTTTGTTCGTGGCACGCGTGCGCCCCTTTATGATAGCACAACGAACGAAAGAGTCACTTATGTTGCGTTTCGCCGAGCCATTTGCCGGTGAACGGCAAACACCATATAAACATTTATTCCCATTTGTGCCGTTACCTTCTCCTTCTCACGTTGCGAGTGATTTTGAATCGCAACGCCATCGTGAGTATTTGCCCGCGTGTATTTGCTGAATTAAACAAGACACACAGCTGATGCTTTTACAAACGCGCGATTCGTGGGTGGACGAGATATGTTGATACACGTATCTAGTGGCTTCCGCGGGAGATATTCCTGTTTATTCAATCTGCCGCTGTGTACATAACTACATACGCAAGGTGTATCATGTAAATCCTCTGGATTTTGCCTAGCATTAATCGAAGAAGGCTTATTATTCATATTCCTCGCAGGTTCGATCTGCCGAGGTCAGCGATCTCTTCAGCGATAAGTGACTCGTTCGCTCGAAACGTTTCTTAGGAAGAAATCTGAAAAGTCCGTGATACTCGGGGAAAGCGCAACGCTAAAGTACGATATTAGTGTTGCAATTAACGTTGAGAACATGCGGTGAAAATGCGCCGCTGCTGTTTCTATCCGCGTCCATTTAAGTCGCTCTCAAGGCGCACGTTACGTCGTAACGGAGCACCGCTCGATCGCTCCGCACCACTCTGCTCCGGGGGATCGGCTCGCTCGCGCGGGTTAATGAGCTCCTCCCTGTGCCGTACACCATGGCCGGAGTGACGTTTCCACTCGGCGGCGGCGTCGTGCTTCCGAGATATCGATACGCCCACGTGCCATCGTCAGACCAGAGTCCCACGTATATCCGAGTATACGCGTAGGTGCTCGGTCGCGGTTGCTGTGGGTACGTAATCGCGCACAAACGGCGAACAGCTGCAGCATCGCGTTGGTGCACGCGGCATTAGAAAGGCGGCCGCGACTGGGAGATGTCACAAGGTAAACCGCATAACATAACTGGGAGTTATTGTGCATGCCTATCTGCGCGATCGGTAGGCAATACGGTTTACTGGCCGGCGCGGCCGCGGCGCGGCGACGGTGGCTGAAACCGAGCGCGCTCGAGCGTCCTTGAGGAAATTTCTCCCCCGCTGCTCTCGTATAGCCGCGCTCTGCTGAAAACCGCAAGGCTTTTCGCGACGATTTATTTTCGACCGCGGAACAACGTTTCATTATCGCATCGAGGTTGTCCCCCGGTCGGCTTTCTCGCCCCTGTCGGATTTTCGAGGGTCAAAACGAGCTTGGCTCGTAGAGCGGATTCATTACGCGAGTCTTGGCGGCGCGATTCGTGCGTGTTATTTATGCGTGCGTTAAGCATGCCTCGACCTGCCGCGTTGGAGCTTGGCGGCGAACAGCCTCCGTAGGTCGACAGAGAGAGAGAGAGAGACGCGAAAGAGTGCGAGAAGCTGCGATCGATTGCAGGCACATCGAGAGAAGGAGACGGAGAGAGAAGGAAAGAGAGAAAGAGCGAGAGAGATTGGTAAGAGCGGGGCGAGGTAAACGTAAGATTACAATTTATACCGAGCGGCCTCCGGACCGCACGGTTAATTCACTCATGACTTTTTATTTATGCCGTTGCCCTCCCCATCCCTCTCTCGCCCCGCGCGAAACGCATCCGCGTATCGCCGTTCCGAGCCGCGCAACGGACGATAATAATTTTTCATTACACCAGATCAGAGAGCGAGAGAGCCGCGCCGCGGTCGCCGATCCATTCTCAGACCCGTATTTTAATTGGGATCCGGAGATTTTACCGCGCACGAAATTAACGAAGCAGAGATTCCGGTCTGGAAACGCGATGCTACGTCGGGCATGGTCGTAGTGAAAATCGTATGCGATCAGCCGCGCGTTATGATTGAATCGTTTCGGTGAGAGACGAGGTTCTTTCGCCGAGCGCGATTACGTAGATGCAAAGCGATGTAGAACCAGAAGGCAACAAGGACGCGTGAGAGCACTTGTGAACCGTCTGGCGACCCTTTAATAGGAATTTATGCCAACATTCGCCTGACCTTAATTGCCGCCAGGCCTGATCAATTGGCGCCAAATCGCGTCGTCGTTCTTTGTCGTAGCTCGCGCCTTTCGTAGGATCAAACGCCTGCGCGAAGATATCTATTCAGAGTGATGAGAGTGATCGACATTAATCAAGATGTTAACGATCATGCGTTGAGGAGAACACTTGGTATTCCAATACGAATATTTCGCGTACAGAAAATTATACGTTCGCGGTGTGCTGTAGGTACGTCGAAGGTAAAACGCCAGTAACACGCGGAGCGATATCCAGAGCTATATTGAATATTCATACCAAGTGCATTCGTTACTTCTCTCGATATACTTTCTCATAACGTCACGCGTAAATACTGTTAACAGTGCTACATCTGGAGCGAGGTGAGCGTGGTATCCACCTCAGCGAGGTATCTCTGTTTCCAAGATACTTAAAGGCCGAAAATAAAAAAAACGTATATTCTCTCTCGCGTAATTTATGAATAAATAAACTCATCATTTTTCTTATTTTCGCGTATTAGAGTGGAATGTCTGAGGAAGCAAGGAAGCGCTTTTATCTCGGGTGAAACGTTTATACGATTCTCTATGAATACAGTAGATTTTCAGGAGGTGTTTGACCTACGCCATTGAAAGACGCCATAAGTTGTCGCGATAATTTATCGCTTTACCATTAAACACGTTCCGCCGACTTATGTCAGGATATTCTCCGTAAATATATACTTTTCCGATGCCGGACGCTCGGAGTTGGCAACGATACCCGAAATCGATTGCCGGCATTCGGCCATAAATATTTAACATCGGCGGAAAGACGCGCGAGGAAATCTAATGAGCGCGGCTAGAGACTCAGACGCGAACTGGCGAACAACAGCATGCCTGCTTGTCATTCGAGGTGCATTCACGACCGGTGACTGCCCTTGGCTGTTGGTACGGAAAGGCGTCGCTCCGGCCGACGAAACGTTTTAATGGCTCTCTCGGCAGCGAAGAAATAATTGTCCGGGGTCACTCTTCTCGGTGTCGTTAAACTTGTTAAATCGGGGGTCACCACATTGCACGGACATATACACATACACACATGTGTACACGTGATGTGGACACGTACGATGCGCATTCGTTGTGCGTGCCACTTTCTTTAAGAGATCATACCACCGCGCCACTTTCACGATGCGAAGAAAAGCTTCGACCACCGCGGAAGCGATTCGGGCAATTTTAATGCGAAAACCGAGCGTGGTGTTATTTCCTCGCGTCGATAAAATTGCGGTGGAGAAACGCACGGAAGGTACTTCGCAGGGATACGCGTTCGATGTATATTGATATTATTGATACAATATACGGGCAATCTCTCAAAAAGGTTCGCATCAAACTTTCTTCAGAGTTCGGGGATGGGCCTTCAATGAAAATTAATTGAGTGTGCTCTCTCCGCATCTTTCTGAAAATTTTAACGTTTACTTTCTCAACACGTGCAACTTGATCCAATTTCATATTTCGGCTGACGTATCGCGCTGGAATTATAGTCTTCCCGTGCCCTCTTGAGGGACTCGCTGATCGTAAGATATCGCCTTTGAAAACTCGAGTCATTGCACGCGTGGGCAAATATAAATCTGCGAGTTGCGAGTTCGGTCTTTTGTTCGGATGTCGCGAATCTTTGGTAGCATTTTGAGAGGCTCATATGTAAAGGAAAATTCTCTCGTTTGTTCCAGAAATTGCCGTCTTTCTTTAACAGCAAGCCGACGCGAGTGGACAAGACGGACAACAACAATGCGAACAATTCTAACAGCACGAGCAACAACATCCACAATATGCCGCTGCACGAACCCATCAGCGCTACTTCCCCCGAAGTATACGGTACGTGAGAACGCTATGATTACGTGAAAATCGCGATACCTTATGCGGCGCGAGTGTGGGGAAACGTGCCAGTCGTGCCGCGCTATCATTTAATACAACGTCGACCGAATTGCGTATTTAAGACGCCGCGGATACGCATTTGTGCATACGGGAACGCTCCGTTACGCCGACGTGAATTGCAGATGCAATATAGAATTACGGCACATATGAGAGATATTATTCATGCCCCTCGGAAAGATGGTTCTCGGTTCGTACTTCGCGAACGAATAAAATACAGCTTTGCACGGTTTAATAGAAATTAAGCGCTTTCTGTAGCCGAGATTAATCAAGGAAAACGCGTGGGGATTTATGTAACAAAGATATTACGCTCGTAACGAAAAAAGAATCTATAACGATCGGTCAGAGACTTACGTAACTCTCCGCGGACTCCCTGAAGTACGCAGCCGGCCTCATGTGTGTTTTTTCTTCGCGGGAAAAAATAGCCGGGAGATTGCCCATGACGCCCCAGGAGGCGGTGAAGTATTACGGGACCAGACTG
Source organism: Leptothorax acervorum (assembly GCA_035220615.1). Classification (NCBI taxonomy): domain Eukaryota; kingdom Metazoa; phylum Arthropoda; class Insecta; order Hymenoptera; family Formicidae; genus Leptothorax; species Leptothorax acervorum. Next base: position 208,447 of record JASTWQ010000312.1, read on the forward strand.
ACGGAATTCGAGCGCGCCGAGATCGAGAAGTACTCGGAGATCTGGTACCTGGGCCTGTCGGCCCACAAAATCCACGGCGAAGAGGTCTCCTCCCAGAACGGCGGCTACGATGACGAGAACGGCAGTTACAATAAGGTTCTGCACGATCATATCTCTTACAGGTGAGCGACCGTTCTCCTTCGCCGATCCCCGGCGATGACTTTCCCTCTTCTCTCCTAATTATTATCGCCGCACGCGCGCACGATGTTTGTTTCGCCGGGTACAGCTCGGAGATCATATATAGCTCTGGCAATGGAATCTCGCGATTGCGCGCACTTGCATTCCGTGCGTCGTTGCTCTCGAGAGGAGAAATTGCGGTTGAGAGCTGCGCGTACAGTTGTAGTTGTATATCTAAACGCGCGCGGTTAAACTGCGATAAATCGCGAAACGGTAAGTAAAAATGCCGACGACGACGAATTTTCTCCGCGCGTGAAAGATCCACACGTCGTCGACGGTGAACGGGACTGGTAATTGCGAACGCGGCTCTTCTTTTCACCTTTTTTTTTTTTACATCCAGTGGTCTACGTCGTTTTCTCGTTTCTTTTTTTCTTGCACGTGTGTAAATTATGCGAAACTTGTGTGCATTTTCAGATACGAGATCCTGGAGGTGATCGGCAAGGGAAGTTTCGGTCAGGTGATCCGAGCGCTGGATCACAAAACGGGACAGCACATCGCCATCAAGATTATCAGGTACGCGGAAACGGTATACACTCATCTCGCGATGACTCAGATCGCGAGCTACGATCTGAAGAAAAACCGCGACGCGTCCGTAACGGATGATGTCTGATACATCCGGACACATTTTTTCCGGACGCGTCCGCTTTCCGAGCGCGCACTGCGTCGTTTCTTTATTTAAACGGCGCGGCTTTCACTGTCCTTGCAGGAACAAAAAGAGATTCCATCATCAGGCTCTCATCGAAGTGAGAATCTTGGAGCATCTCAGAAAGAAGGATTTGGAGGGGAACTCTCAGCACAATGTGATACACATGCTAGAATATTTTTACTTCAGGAATCACCTGTGCATCAGTTTCGAATTAATGAGGTGAGCGATCAAGCGAGATAAGCAGAATCGGGCCTCAGGCCTCTAAGCGAGAATTTATTAAACGAGCAAGTAAAAATTGTCGTTACAGCTTGAATCTGTATGAGCTAATCAAAAAGAACAATTATCAAGGATTCAGCCTGAGCCTGATCCGCCGTTTCGCCAACTCGCTAATTAGTTGCCTGAGACTGCTCTACCGAGAGAACATCATTCACTGTGACTTGAAACCGGTGGGTAACACCAAGAAACGCCTGCACAGTCATGTTTTATTCACGTTAAATCTCGAGCGCGATGTCTCATATACATTGTCGCATTGTTACAGGAAAACGTGCTGTTGAAACAACGGGGGAGCAGCTCGATCAAAGTCATCGATTTCGGCTCGTCGTGTTACAGCCACCAGCGCGTTTACACGTACATACAGTCGAGGTTCTACAGGAGTCCGGAAGTGATTCTCGGCCTTCCCTACGGCACACCGATCGATATGTGGAGCCTGGGCTGTATCTTAGCCGAGCTGTACACGGGATATCCGCTGTTTCCGGGCGAAGACGAGATAGAACAGCTAGCCTGCATTATGGAGGTCCTCGGTCACCCACCCGAGAACATTATCAATCACGCCACTCGTCGCAGGCTCTTCTTCGGTAAGCTATTAATATCTGCGAGAGTACTAGACTAGAAACTGGAGGCAGAAGTGTCCCCGCTAAAAAACTAAAGATAAAAACGGTCGTGCCGCGCACACGGTTAATACTCAAAGAACCGGGTCTAAAATAATTGCAGATCAGAAGGGAAGTCCGCGATGCGTGACAAACAGCAAGGGCAAGAAAAGATGGGTAGGTAGCAAGAACCTCTCACTGGCACTTCGATGCTCCGACGTGCTCTTCGTGAACTTCGTTAGCAGATGCCTCGAGTAAGTTCCTTATAATGCGCAGTATTCTCGCGTAGATTTATTATTCGAAAATTCTATTGTATATATATCGACAAAATCAATTTTGCTTTTATCTTTGAAAATCTAAAATTGCTATATCGTTTTATGGAAATCGTGAAGATCTTTATCCTGAATTTGACAAACTCCCTATTCACGAATTTTATACTAATTGATTCTTGATACTACTAGGTGGGATCCAAAGAAGCGTATGACCCCCGACGAGGCGATGCGTCACGAGTGGCTGACTTCGTCGTCGTCTTCGCATGTGAGCTCCTCCTCGTCGGCGATAGCCTCGTCGACGGTGAACGCGAGCGCGAATACGACGACGACGAGCGTCGAGACGCCGCGGGAATCCGCGCACGCTCCGCAGACGGTGAGCGTGACTGTGGGCGCGCCGCGGCAGCGGGCGACGACGATGGAGGACCCGCCGTACACGATGTACCGGTTGTACAAGGGTCGCAAGTACGTGCAGAAGGTCTCCACAGGCACCGACGTCACCGACAACGGCGGTGGCCTGATGGTGAAGAGCAAGCTGAACGGCAGCGCGAGCAGTCACGCCCTGGCGAGCAGCACGCAGACAGCGACGTCGAGGCACGCGTCGACCGGCGACATCGTTGCGAGCCTAGACCCAAATCTCGACGACTCAGGCACGTTCCTGCCGCCGATATTGTGAAGTCGGGTTTGCGCCAGCCACTTCTAAACGCGCTACTCGCGTACCGACGCGATCAACAGGAGGCTCGCTCTTTGCACTGCTGCGAGAAATGCGTAGATGTGTATCACTTTGACGTACATCAAGAGCGGGTGCAATTGAATAGAATGCGCGTATAGAACTGGCTGGCCGGGTCCGACGTTACCATTTCTCGATGCCAAACGGCTAGTTAAGCGCAGAGTCGCTAGTCTCGGCATGTATCGAGCTATGAGGCCAAAATGACGATCTGACGACGGGAGAAGAGCGCACAGGCATGACGAGAAATTATAGCGATCGCGTGATCGATTCGCGCGCTCCCGAGGACTCTAGCGATCCAATGTCACTCAGGTAATCGTAACGAACTCGCGCGCGCGCGCGCGCGCGCATTATCGTAGTTATTCGCGGAAAACGTAAACTTGCTGCCTAAGATGAGGATATTAGCATCGTTAGTGTATACCGATCACATTTCGACATGGACCATCGTACCTATTTCGTTCAAATATTTATCTCGCACCTGTACGAAACTGACGATATTAACAGGTGACGAAATCTCGGCCGTAGATATAAAAAATTACAATTGAAAGTTTGTATAGAATGCGTAGTTTCCCCTTGCTGTTGACAAACCGTAAGAGACGATTCGTCGCTAGGCTGCGTTTTTTCGACAGTAAAAAAGACTCGCACGAGTGAACGCAATCGGAAAGTCTACTGTATAGCAGCATCACACTTTAGGTAACTACGCGAGTGCAAGCGGCGCGATACGATGCACGTATCGTGGAAACGATGTACGGTAGAGAAGCGAGGAGCTCGAGGCAAAGGCATATTATGGTCAAACAACGATTCGCCCGACATTGCAATGTAACGTCGGGGATTACCATCGAATTACGGTCGCGCCAAGAAGACCTGAGTCGTTCGAGACCTGTGTCGCCGACACAGGGTCGCGCGATTAATAACGAAGCGTCAAGGCGAGGAGTAACATTAATACGTGAAGCGTGCCCCAGTTTAACGAGGCCTGAGTAGTCTTATTGTGATATTAAACTACCACTGTCTTACTTAGATCTCTCTGATATTAAGAAGTAACGATCGCTAATATAATAATTTCAATTTACTATTAATCATTATTTTCTTATTATCTGTAATAATCGCTATATCGCTACTATATTTACCGCAAAGATATAGCGGCATATAAGTAACGAGGATTATCATCGGTATAATGACAGAGTTAACGCTACTTATATACGTAGGCGTATGTACAGATTTTAATTACGCGTTTTTCGAAGTCCCGGAGCAATAGCAGCAGCATGCTAGTTCGCTTACTATGGAATATGGATACGTAAAAAAAAAGAAAAAAACCAATCCGATCATTTTTGGCGATTTTCAGTGAATTTTCACGTGATTCCCTATCACGCTACACCGCTCTTCTGTTGTCATTAATCGTCTACGCGACGTAACGCATGCTTTATTACGTCGAAATTAATTAATGTTGATTAACGCCCCGTGAGATTCCTCTCCGCCTTCGCAGTACTACCTATTTACGCATTGCTCGTAGCTTCCTGGCATTAGCGATTTATGATTTAACGCGTCGTTTCGGAACCATTACGAGCATTTCGCGATATGCAGAGGATTTGACAAAAAAAAAGAAACAAAACCTATTGTATAGTATTATATTGTTAGGCTACTTTTAGACTTGGTAATTGTTCGATGTGCCCGTACCCATTCTAAAGTTTCGCAAGACACGAGCTCGTAATAATTACATTATTAGAAACGTGAGATGCTCCACCGTTTCCCGCTTTCGAGCTTCCACCACGGAACGTTATCTTCCGTTTTCGCATGCTTCTCTAATTCTTAAAGGTCCTATAATACGTAAACTGTTGAAGGCCCTACTAAAATTGTAATACGTATTTCATTGCCACGGTCAAAAATTGGAGCAGATATGTGAATGTCGATACTCGCAAATTATGATCGCGTACAAGAGACTGAAATGAATCATTGTTTTATATTGGAAACATGGCGAAATTGTTCCTAATAGTTGGTTCTGCAAAAATCGATATGTCGCCTTACTTTTATTACATTTTTAAGCGAGCTCGCTCAGTTCCTTTATGAAGTATATTGTTTGATTCGCGGAAAGTTATCGAACGTCTCACGATGATAATTGAAACGAATAATAAAACTGGACTTGCCGTCACACAAACGGTCCCATTTTAGGTTCCAAGAACTTTTAGAACAATTAATATCGTACCAATCGTAGTGGTATCACGCGACATAATCGGTGAATGGCCAATAAACACGCGAGCGAAGGTATATTATAATATTAAGAATTACATATATAAATATATTATTCGTATACGGCGAATCTGCCCGAACGAACGACTGATGAAGTAGCGCATTATTATATATGACATATGATACACGATTCTCATGACTTGTGACGGGTTCGTAGCAGTCGCTCTCGAGTAATCGCGTCGACGTAACGACGATCATCACGAAATCTTGGGGTAAACATTTCGTTCGATTACTCCAAACGAAAAAAAAAGAAAAAGAGAAAAAGAAAATTTGACGGGAATAATATCTATGAGGCGACGATTTCTAAGGAACGAGATATATCAAATTGTGTATAAAATAAAGACGTGACTGTGTGTGCGTGCATGCGTGCGTGCCTACGAGAGGAGACTCGTCTCGGGGAGAGAAAGAGAGTGAAAAAGGGAGAGTGTGGCCGTATGGTTATGCACACATATATCTATTACGTAAATATATATACCATTATACACGTGAAGCGCGGAAACGCGCAAGGGCAAAACGAGTTAAGTCTAGGATACGATAGAGGACAATTAGAAGGGCGTTCGCGAAGAACACGCAGGACTCCGTTTACGGAGTCTCCGCCCCGCCCTTAAAAAAAAAAAAAAAGGCAAAACGCCGTTCAATTGTACAGTCTTAAGTTTTTAGTTGTGTTCACTATTGTATACAGCGGGATCAAATTATAGTATCTGTATAAACGGGACGGTTGTATTATCTGCGTGCATCATCACTTATATACAGATCAACACACATGCACATTCGGCACGCGTGTGTCGCGCGTACGCCTAAAGAAACATACGAGAAACACGTTAGTGATCGGTTTGGCCGGCGTCAGTTACTCAATTCAAACCAAGTCTTTGTCTTCTGGAAGGGACAGAGGGATCGCTAAGGCTGAAGTGAAGACAGACACCGACGAAGCCGGGACTAAGGCACAAAAAAAAAAAGAAACAAAAAAAGACAGGGCCTGTATACTATTTCGATACCATCCGAGGAACAGCGAAAATCCGCGAAAACCCACGTCCTTCGACTGAAAGCTACTCGAACCTACTTCGCACCTGGTCAATTCGTCGTTCGCGAATGAATAGTCGTTGCCGTACGCTGCGATTTCTCCATACGGCGCGGACGGAAAAGGGAGACAATCGCTTTTTCTAGTCCAGGATGTAACGAACGTGCTCCGAACGTACACATACATCTCACTTGAACGCGATGGAGAGAAAGAAAAAGAAAGAGAAAAAAAGAGTTTCCTCTGGCTTCTCAGAAGAAAACGCGAAGGAACGCTCCGAGCGGCGTATATCCGTTAGATCATTGTGCAACTAATTAACGAGTTTTAACGACGCGATTAGACACTATCGAATTAAATTTAAGTACAATCGTGCGTACGTGACCCTCCTCCCCTTTCCCGCGACGGATAACGCGTCCAATGAAGAGGACCCTGCGGGGCGTTTATCGCGAAGAGCCACCGTTGCGATGGCCGAGCCTCATAGATCATCCTAGTAGGACAATCATAGAGTTACGCGTTTGTGTTTAGACGCGCTAGTAAATTTTCATTAGATGATAGAGGCGCGAGTGATCGTGCAACAAGGGAGTGTATCTCTCGTTCGAGAAGATCGCTAATGCGTGAAATGATCCCGTGGGCGCGCATCGCGACGGAGGATCGTTTAGATTATTAAACGAGGGCCACGCGCGCGCGCTTCGCTCTTCTAGGTCCGCAAGAGAGAGATATCGTTACGCGGATCCGCGCGGAAGTGAAAATATTTCAAGAGCACGGGGAGGAGTGGAGGAAGACCGATTCTGACAAAAATGTGAGAGCGAGGGTTCGTAGAGAGAGTGGATTTGTAAATCTGGCGTTCAATTGCGGATGTCTTGTTATAAACATGTAAGTGCGAGTTCGTCAATTTCTGCCCAGACTTAACTACAGCGAACGAGAGAATTGCTAAATAATAAATGATTATAATGACATTAGTATATATATACATATACCATATATATATACTGATACGATACTGAAGCATCATCATCTTTTGTATCATTTGTTCGTTTGTTTTTATCTTACTGCGTTTGTCTTTCATTATTAATGCAATACCAAGATGACTCGGTTTCGACTCGGTATCTTGTGTGTAAATATATAACTAATAAAAAAAATATGTACACAAATGCAACGAGAGCATGTCTTGTTGACGAATCTTCCTTGCATTCCTCCTCAGGATTTCCACATATTGTATATTCTGCAGTGTTGAATACCAAATATCGATGATTTAAATAGTTTATTTAACATACTCTTATTAAATACACCACTTGTATGAGATACAACGCAATACGCTAAGCAGACTGCTGAGTAAAAGGTATGTCGGTATTCAGAACCATTGTTTACTGATAAACGATGAATTATTTCGCTGCTAATTTTAATTAGTGAGAATAGATGCAAGTTCTGAATACAGACTACGAGGAACGCTAGGAGTGAATAGAGAATAAGAAAGGACGAGTAAGTAACGAACCTTTTTGAGGAAAAGGACAGTTTTGGAGAGAAGGCACAGGATGATCCAACATTATACGTATATGTTCCTTGACGACATAGGCATTCGTACTGAATCTGTGAATTCGTCTTCTAACGACAGATGGATGCTACACACACATATTCATCTAATGAAAATATAAGATCGATGACTGATTTAAATAACTGTCGGAGATCGTTGCATGCACGACAATATATATAGATTTGAATACACATTTGAATACCACAGCATATATGTAGTCAATAATCTCGAAGTAAATCTTCCAACGCTTTTGTTTCGATGCTACCTCCGCCTCTCTCCCTTTTGGGTTTTTCTTTTCTCCTTTTTCTCTTCCTTTAATTGCTTTTGCTTTTCTCTGAAACATCAAATTATTTAAAGTTTTTAAAATGTCTATATTTATTTTTATATTATATAGTTATATATATTTATCATATATATAAATAGGCTTCTACTGCGTTAAAGCGATTATTATCTTACCTGTCTTCCTTGTCCTTTTCCTTCTTCTTCTGACTCTCTTGCTTGGCCTTTTCCCTTTTCTCTCTCTCCTGCTGTACGATAGTAGCTGCGTTCAAGTTCTTTTCGATTCCACAGTCTCCGCCGCTCGCTCCATCCTCTTCCCCGTCTCCTTCGCTATTATCTTCGTCAGACATTTGACTGTATTGTGCTAGTATAGCCTCCCGTATTCGTCTCTCCTCCTCTGTATAGCTCCTCTGCGTCGTCGTGGGTAGACTCTGTGACTCCAGCATCTTTGCCAGCCTGACATCGACGTCTTCTGTTGGCACATGCGCTGCGGCCACTTCATCAGCAGGTGACCACTCCGCCCACGCTTTTAAGATTTCTGCTACATGACTGCTAATATTATCCTCCTACAACGAAAAGGAGGCAGCTCTGTATCATAAGGTACATTACGTAATATCACGCAAGAGTACAGAGACAAGAATTAATAAGTATTCCCGGCGCATCTAAGTGAATCAAAAAATGCGAGAACCAAGATTTGATGGTCTAATCGAAAATTAATATACGGAGTCAACGTGAGCTTAATTTTTCCTATGATCTTTTGGTTCCTGATGGGTCTGTCCGGGCTGTTGGCGAACGAATACGACAGAAGACAGTTACACCGCGAGACGAACCGACCGGAATACGCGCGCGTGCGGGTAAAACTCGCTGGAGAAGAACGTACGGGAGGCAGAGACACGTACTTTCGGAGCACGATCTCGCGGTTTCTATATCCGACCCGGCTAAGGGCGTCCTAACCTCAACGCGGCGCACGCTCGCGCAGCGCTGTCCACACTCACCGTCACGCCCGCGAGGATGCTCTCGAGCGCCTCGGTCTTCTCGTCCTGGGTCTCGTCGCCCTCGAGGATGCTCCTGATGTACGTGCCGAAGACACCCTCGTCCGTGTTGAGCGCCTGCAGCTTCCTGCTGAGCCAGGCGTCGAAGGAGTTCGCCGCGACCGCCATCGTTCACGTCAGTCTCAGTCGTCCGGCCGGTCCGGCGCTCGTTCACGCGGCTTCAACTTCACCGGCCGCCTCTTCGCGCGCTCCGAAATCTCCGAATGGCGAGGGAAGGAAGGAAGGACCGCAGCGTCGCCGCGATGACGCCTCGCGCCGCCCGAACAGTCACATCTTTCGACGCTGGACGCGACTCGCCGGCGACCGGGCTCACCGGGCTCGGTCATCTCCACAAAGGCGCGGGCATCGTCGCCGGAGCCTCTAAGTTTTCTGCAGTTTTCTGTCCGTTCCTCGGGGCTCGGGGGTTCCTCCGCGACGCAGATCTGCAGTCCCCTACGGCCCTTGGGGCCGTATTCTGTTCCTGCCTCCCGACAACTGTCGGTTCGGTACGCTAACGTCGCTAACGACGTTTGTCGCTTGCACTATCGACAGAGATGAGTCGAGGCTATTCCGAAAATCTCTTATACCGACATTTATCGTTGCAAGCGACAATCTTCGCTACAGCTTTGTCGATAATGTACAAGCTGACAAGCACAATCAAAAGTTAAAAAGGATAAATTTCAGCCAATAGCATGAGGGCTTTAGGAGAAAGATTAAACAATTGCACGTCTGTCAGTCCGTGATGGCGTATACTGACAAATTTTGTTGTAAAAAATGGATTCGCAAGACACGTAAGTTTCAAAAATATATGATAATATATAAATATGCACCTTCAATATAGTAACGGATCGGCGGATTCTATTCGGTTAATAACCATCGTACTAAACATTTATATTTTTGATGGTATGATAGTAACCAAATAATTAAATACTTTAAAATGTTTTTAACCTGTTTAATGTTACATTGTTATTTATTTTATTGTAACACATATCCCATACAGCACAAAGTGAAAAAAAAATTATTATATGTAATTTTTTTATATATGTATATACCGTATATATATTATATACATATGATTTTTCTGTTATTTATTTGATATATAATTATATATATATATATATTTATAATTTCTATATATATTATATAAAAACTTAGGTTCATCTTTACATGCTTCCTGTTTGCCTGTTTCATACGATTCTTACGGTATTTCACACGCAAGCGCGTATGAGACAAAAGGAGATACGGTCTATCTCTTTTTTATGCATTAGCCCGGTTGACCATTGTAACAAAGCAATGGCTGCGTTCAGCAGAGAGCTGTTTTGCAACTATATAATGTAAAATTCGTGAATCTGATTGATGTACTCCTACTTTCGATCAAAATTAAAACCATATTAATCACATTTCCCATTTTACATATTTCACATATTTGTGCAAGGTAGTTTTCTCTGCTGAACGCAGCCAGACACGTGCTAGTGCTTAGTGTAGTGTACAAAAAAGAAGCTATGTACTATGTAGTGGCGAGAAAGAATTAGAAAGAAAGCAGGTATTTATATTTTATACATACTAATAACAATGATCAAGAGGTTATAAGCATGTTTATTAAATAATATTAATCATTTTTATACAGATCATCTATATCTACGACAGTTGCACGTTTTGATTGATGCAAGCATGATAGACGCTACGCTACCAATATCGTTGCCGAACATTTGCTCAAACACACGTCTCATATTCCACTGGATAACAAAACATATGGAGATACTTTTACAAAAAGATCCATATTTATTTCATGATGGTTAGTAAGATATACAATTAATATTTTATTAAGGACAAATTATTCAGAAAATTCTTTGTAACTGAATATACTTTTAAAAAATGTTTTTTAAATTTATAACTGTTTAATTTTTTATTAAATATCTGTAGCTCCAGTGTTAAATATCCCGGTGGAAGGTACGAATTGGATCCAACCATGAGACATGTTATCCTTGAACATCACCTGCAAATAGGGGTCGGTCTCGTTCTCCATTTACAAAGGTAAATTTCTATCAGCAATATATTTTTACGAAGTAATCTCTTACTGTAGTTTATACACACAATTACAATAATATTTACATTTAACATTCTTACAGTGCAAAGTAATCGTGAGATTGAGTACAAAACGTTTACGGAACGTTTACGCGTTTCATGTTTTGGTTAGTCATAATGTGACCAAGAATTAAGTAAGGTATGAGCAAGAGATAATAACCATGCTTATTAAATTTTATTAATAATATTGATACAGTTTTTATTTGACGAACATTTGATAAATTTAATAAAGGATATTACAATATAATGTGGATGGACGCTTTTAATATAACAAAATGTGTGCTGTATGGGATATATTACATAATATTATACATAACATTACATAAAGGCGGATATAGACTTGAGCACGAATGCGTATGAGGCAGGCCGCGGAGGCCGCATGAGCATGCAAGTGTTGACGTTGGTCCGAGGCGCGGCAACCCAATCAGCAAAGAAATGTTTTTTTAACGTTTTTTAAACGTTTTTTTTTCATTGCAAAAAACGTTTAATAAACGTTTTTAAAAACGTTTAATCAATGGGATAGATCCTTTTTTATTCATTAAAAAAACGTTTTTTTAACGTTTAATAAACGTTTAAAACCCGTTTTTTTAATGTTTGAAAAACGTATTTTCAACGTTAATACAATGTTATTTTAACGTTTAAAAACATTTTATTAACATCCCACACAGCAATTATTACATACGCTCAAAAAAAATAATTTTAATTTAAGATTTGAAATAATATTGTTTTACAGTTAAAAATTCTTTTTAATATTTGAAAAACACATCTTACTTTGGAAAATATAGTCTTATATATTTATATCATCGCAGCAATATTGCTGGCAAATATATGTCTTGCGGATGTCATGATTTTGCTTCGCCTGGACCTGCTTATATTCGCTCTCAACTGAAATTTACTTACGAGTTAATCACACCATTATGCGCCACCTATCGGTGTCATTGCAAGCTACCACGGAAAGATGCGCTACCGTGCATCTTTCTGAAAATATCTCAGGAAATTCTTAACGAAAGAGAGTTGCATTATAGTGTTTTGAAAACGTCTCGACAAGGGCTACAAGAATATGCAAAAAAACTATTTTTTATTTAACCCCTTATGGTGTTTTATTTAAACAATTAAGGTGCTTTTAATCTAAATTTTTTATATAGAAGCCCCTACTTTTTATAGCACATTCTTGTAGCCCTTGTCAAAACGTTTTTAAAACACTATAATAAAGTTCTCTTTTGTTAAGAATTTACTGAGATATTTCAAATTTTGTCATAATATTTTTAATATAAAATATGAAATATCTTGTAAAGTATTCACTTATCGATGACTTTACCTTAGCGCTTTTATACATAGCTAAATAATCAAAGAAATCGAATAATAATATTAATTTTTACATTTGTAATTTTTTAAAATTGAGTTTGTACACAAATGCAATCAAATTTTTTAAAATTAATTCGTCTGTTTTTTTTTTACATTATTCGATTCTTTTTCTTATTCTACGCATAAAAGTATTAAGGTAAAGTCATCGAAAAGTAAATACTTTACGAAATATTTCATATTTTATATTAAAAATATAATGACAAAATTTAAAATATCTCAGGAAATTCTTAACGAAAGAGAGCTTTATTATAGTGTTTTAAAAACGTCTCGACAAGGGCTACAAAAATATGCAAAAAAACTACTTTTTATTTAACCTCTTATGGTGTTTTATTTAAAAAATTTAAGGTGCTTTTGATCTAAATTTTTTATATAGAAGCCCCTATTTTTTATAGCACATTCTTGTAGCCCTTGTCAAGACGTTTTTAAAACACTATAATAAAGTTCTCTTTTGTTAAGAATTTACTGAGATAATTCAAATTTTGTCATAATATTTTTAATATAAAATATGAAATATCTTGTAAAGTATTCACTTATCGATGACTTTACCTTAGTGTTTTTATACATAGCTAAATAATCAAAAAAATCGAATAATAATATTAATTTTTACATTTGTAATTTTTCAAAATTAAGTTTGTACACAAAATGCAATCAAATTTTTTAAAATTAATTCGTTTGTTTTTTTTTTATTATTTGATTCCTTTTATTATTCTACGCATAAAAGTATTAAGGTAAAGTCATCGAAAAGTAAATACTTTACGAAATATTTCATATTTTATATTAAAAATATAATGACAAAATTTAAAATATCTCAGGAAATTCTTAACGAAAGAGAGCTTTATTATAGTGTTTTTAAAGACGTCTCGACAAGGGCTACAAGAATATGCAAAAAAACTACTTTTTATTTAACCTCTTATGGTGTTTTATTTAAAAAATTTAAGGTGCTTTTGATCTAAATTTTTTATATAGAAGCCCCTATTTTTTATAGCACATTCTTGTAGCCCTTGTCAAGACGTTTTTAAAACACTATAATAAAGTTCTCTTTTGTTAAGAATTTACTGAGATAATTCAAATTTTGTCATAATATTTTTAATATAAAATATGAAATATCTTGTAAAGTATTCACTTATCGATGACTTTACCTTAGTGTTTTTATACATAGCTAAATAATCAAAAAAATCGAATAATAATATTAATTTTTACATTTGTAATTTTTCAAAATTAAGTTTGCACACAAAATGCAATCAAATTTTTTAAAATTAATTCGTTTGTTTTTTTTTTTATTATTTGATTCCTTTTATTATTCTACGCATAAAAGTATTAAGGTAAAGTCATCGAAAAGTAAATACTTTACGAAATATTTCATATTTTATATTAAAAATATAATGACAAAATTTAAAATATCTCAGAAAATTCTTAACGAAAGAGAGCTTTATTATAGTGTTTTGAAAATGTCTCGACAAAGGCTACAAGAATATGCAAAAAAACTATTTTTTATTTAATCCCTTATGGTGTTTTATTTAAAAAATTTAAGGTGCTTTTGATCTAAATTTTTTATATAGAAGCCCCTATTTTTTATAGCACATTCCTGTAGCCCTTGTCAAGACGTTTTTAAAACACTATAATAAAGTTCTCTTTTGTTAAGAATTTACTGAGATATTTCAAATTTTGTCATAATATTTTAGGAGGAGGAGGAGGAGTTTTACAGAATTGCATTGGAAGAGCGTTTGCTGAGCAAAGGGAAAACGCTTGTCTTACGGCGTTGGGAAAAGCGTTTGATAAACGTTTGTAAAGTCTGACAGCAAATTCTCTATACGAAGTTGTATCAGCGTTCACTAAGCGTTCTCTGAAAAGCGTTGGCTTAGCATTACAGAATTTTCACGAAACGTTTTATACAGCGTTTGATAAGCGTTCCAAAAGCGTTTACAACCCAACAGCGTTGTGTAAGCGTTCTTACAACGTTTGAAAGCGTATAAACGCTCAGAAAACCCTCACCAAACGTTTGTCAATGCTCTATAAGGCTTCTTATTTTCGCCAATTTACATTTAATTTACATTTTTTTACATTTATTAATAATTTATAAATGCATATATAAAAAACACTTGTCCACATTTATGTATTTAATATTTATCACATGAATCAGAATCAACTTCAGTACATAATCGATACTCACAGTGAATATTATATGTATAGCGTTGTAATATAATGAATATTAACTTAATATAAATATAAACATCAAGTGTATTTTACATTTACGTTCTTAATTAGTAGTAAATGTAAAATAAATGTGAATTAAATCTTAAATAAATATTAAACAAACGTAAAAAAAATATTTGTTACATGTACGTTGCAAATAACTAATAAATATGAAATAAATTTAAAATAAATATAAAATAAACATGTTAAAAACGTTTATTTAACAAATGGATTTTAAATGTAAAATAAATGTTTTTTTAACGTTTAATAAATGTTTTTTTGGCAATAAAAATCTACAAATGTAAAATCAATGAAAAAAAAACGTTTAAAAAACATTTAACAAACGATGTCTGCTGATTGGGAAATTGCCTCAGCGTCACGGACCAACATCCACACTTGCATGCTCATGCGGCCTCCGCGGCCTGCCTCATACGCATTCGTGCTCAAGTCTGTATCCGTCTTAAGATTGACATAATTATATATGTAACATATGTACTCTATAAATAACTTCATATTAATTTTTATATATATTATGTTTGTTTCAGTACACATTCAAAGAAGAAAAATCGTTCAACGAGAACGACAGCTATACAATTCGAAGAACTCGTAAAATATATGGAAACGCATTCTGATTTTGCATCATGCAAATATGTAAGCAAGGAGGGAAAAGTTCATCACGCCCAGCAATGGGAAAATGTTGCAGCAATGCTGAATGCATTGTCGAATGGCCCGGGAAAGACAGTGAAGCAGTGGCAGACTGTAAGTAGTATTCAATTATCAATTATTATGTAATATTATAATCGTGTCGTATAATATTATAGTCGTATCGTATCGTATTATTGTCGCGCGCGCATACACCCCCCCCCCCCCCCACACACACACACATATATATATATATATATATATTTTACATACTACATATTATTCAGGTTTGGCGCGACTTGAAAAGTAATACTTGGAAAAAAGCATCGAAGCTAAGAAATGAAAGGAATAGGACCGGAAATTTTCCAGTCACCTCTGAACCTCTAGACAGTTTGGAACAGCGCGTTCTTGGTTGCATCGGCTTGGAATATGTTGAAGGTACTCCTGATTGCCCTGATAGCATCCCTGAAGAAGAGGTACATACATATTCAAATTCCGATACTTATATTCTTCATGTAGTTTAGTGCATATATATGTGTACAATGTATATTATTTCGATATCTTTAGTGCCTTGAGTTTTGTCACATACCTATCTGTCTAGGAATTGCAAGTGCAATTGGAAAACGGAAACGAAGACGTCCTTCTTCGTACACCCTCGACGACAACAATTAGCAACCTGTTAAATACATCAACGAGAGAATTGGAAAATAATGGTGAGAAAATTATAAATATATGAAGAAATTGTTATATTTTATAAATTTTAGACTACATTTCCACAACTTCTTCTTTACCTATTTCTTCATTTCAAGAAACATGATGAATGATCACGTACAATTCTTCGTTAATCTTCTTGAATTCATACATTATTACAAGTAAGAAAAGTGGAAAAGAGAATTGTTAAAAATTCATCCAATAATAAGTACATATTAATTTCGTTGTATATTTGTATAATTGTACAGTTTTCTATGTATTGTATAGATGTAGGTAACTATCCGGATGCAAGTGAAATGACTCAGGAATGCGCGGACGTAGATGATGACCTTTCATACAGAGATGTTTTGGATTGTGTCAACAACCAATCTTCTATTGAAAACGAAGCTCCAGCCCCAAATACTCAAAGTAGAAAAAGAAAGAGAGCGGAAAAAACAACTTCTAATCGTAAGTACATATTTACAAGCGTTATTCTATCTTGCTTCACTTAAGTGAGCAATAAACGATGACCTTTTGTGTTGATTATTACAATTATATGTTATCGTACAGAGAGAAAGAAGCAACGACAACGAATTGGCATTCAATTGCAAGAGGCACGTGAAAAGTTTACAAGTATTGCAGAAAACCATGCTGAGTCTTTACATGTAACATATCCTATCAAATAACGCAGTAATAATTGCTAACAAACAATAGTATGTACTTAATGATAATAATATATTGTATTTCATTACAGTTGTTTTCGAAAGCTGCAATGATGACAGCTGAAACTGATCGTGCGCGAAACACTTTGGAAAAACGACGGGTTGCTTTGGAAGAACAACGGCTTAAAATGGAAGACAGAAGATTAATGATTGATAAACTGCATATGGCAGCGTTAAATAAAATGCATACGATTCTCGAGAGTCTTATACGTGAGTCGTGAGTGAGGTTACAAGCTTGCAATATTTACTTTTATATGTTCGTAATATGTTCTTTAATTAGTAAACGCGAAATTGGCAATGTATACTATGATATTACAATGTGTTTTTTACTACGTTATATAAGAACTGTGCTATTTAGTTTTTGAAGCAATATTCCATTCCAATATGTGAATTATTTTTTAGTTTTAAGAAATTATTTCAAAGATATGATACATTGCCTTCATGTTAATAATATTGTAGAGGGATCTACCATACTATATTTAATGTAAAGTGTGTAGGAAAAAATGTTGCGCTACAGAATGTAAACCTACATAGTAGGATTATAAAAACTATGCTAACTGCATATTTTTAAAACATGTGCGTATTGACGGAATGATATCACATTTATTATACATTATAATACCTTTAAATACATTAACATTATAATACATTACATTTTTTTATTTGTAATAAAATTGATACAAAACAATTTTCAATGATAGTTTATAATTACATTTTTTGACGTGACAGTTATGTATAGTAATAATTGGAGCCATATCTCTGTACTTGTCAACTTATGCATCAATGTACAAATAACGCAAACGATAATACATCCCAAATTGGATGAAACAAATCTTTTCTATGCAACCAAGACATATAATGATTTCATTAAGCAGATATACTAATCTTTGATAAAAGCTATCTTTGAAACTGTACAGATTAATCAACAGAAACTCTACGTATTATTTTAAAAAATAGGTAAGTAAGTACTTATATTCTATTGTTATACTCTATTCTTATATTCTTTTCCTATATTCTGTTCTTATATTGTAATTGTAAGTAGAATGCATATCGATATCTTTCAACTTTGATCTTTATCAGCATTCATGTTCGTAGTCGTTCACCTGAAAAATTAGTTTCAACTATATTTTTTCCAGAATATAGACGTTTTAACTGGCTAATAATTTTTACGAATGTAACATTTGCTAACATTTTTTTGATTTCGCGCCTATAAGTATTAAAAATTATTCCTTTACAACGATTGTTTTAATTCACAGAAGCACACGTAATGGAAAAGTGTTGCAGCTAAGAAAAACAGTAACATAACATATAACTTACATTATACCGTATTGACGAGCGATAAAACGCTCTTGTATACGAAGTGCAAGTGCCCGTCCTTGATATGCTTGGCCTCTGTCATCCTCTTCTACAGCAATATCCCGCCTATTGTTATGATGAAAATTGTCCACATCTATGTCGTCAAAATCGACATCCTGCACGCGATGCTCAATCCGCATATTGTGCAGTACAGCACACGCATTTACGATCCTTCCAGCTACGCCTGGTTCGTACATGAGCCGGCTTTGAGCTGATAGACATCTAAACACCGCCTTCCACACGCCAAATAAACGCTCCACGCAGGATCTAGCACTGCATAGGTCATCATTGTAACGGAACCTTGGCGTATTGAGTACTTCATGTTTAAGAGGAGTCATTAACCAAGGCTCTAAAGTGTATCCATCGTCACCTGTATAAAATTAGAAAAAGATTAAGTATTACCGAACAATAAATAACCCATTCCTATAGAAATTCTGAAGAAAGCTTGAAATATGGGCTAATACCAACCGAAAGACACAATATAACAACAAATACACGAATATCTTATAAGCTTTCGGTTCGTATCGCTCCTATTAATAATTTTAATCTCACTATTTATTGAATACATTTTATGTATAACTTACCAATCAACCAAGTATTTCGTTCGCCATTGTCAAACTTTCTTTACATGACACGACGTACAGGTGAATTAGACCATATATACGCGTCATGTCGTGCACCAGGAAATCGTGCATTCACATTAAGGATCTTTAAATCAGGATCACCAATCTGTAAAAATTAAAACATTGTTAAACCAGATTTTTATTTTAAAAAACCAGATGCTTACCAATTTCTTAATAAATAATAGGTATAACTGCTGTGTATAAGACAGATTGACAAGGAGAGGGAGAGAGGGAGGAGATAGAGAGAAACAGAATGAGAGAAATCATTTTGCACACAACAATAGTATTATGTTTGTCTACGTACCACTTGAACATTGAGTGTGTGATCACCCCAATGATTCACATAAGCCTCTTCGTGTACGATTGGTCCTTTTATATTGATGTAAGTGCAATCGATAGCCCCAATTGCACCTACAAAGGGTTGAGGTGCTTCTGCAAACTTCTCACGAGCTCTGTGACGATCAACATCCGTCATGGGAAATTTAACCCACCGACGCAGCAATATATCGTTTATTGCGTTAGTTACTCTTCTTAAACAACGGCTGACAGACGGTTGACTAATAGCAATATCCCACTGCTCTGCGATTGAACCCTGATAACAACCAACGGCGTAGAACCTCAGGGCAGTTAATACCTGTACAAAAAGTAATATACATTAAGGTTCTTGCACACGAAATAATGGCGGTATTTCCGTACATCCGGAAACATCCATTTCCATTTTTATTTAAAACGTTTATATTACAAACTGAATACCGTACTTTCTTCATCAAAATAGTCTCCATCGATTTGAATGCACTTCTTGCAACATGACATTCAATGCCTTTCTGTTTTCCAAAACATCATTGCCACTCGTCCTCCGTATGTTCATAAAAAAGGCATTGAAGAGCTTGTATCACGTAGGAAGAAGTGCGTTAAAATAGACTATTTTGATGAAGAAAACATGTATTAGGTTTGTAGTGTAAAAGTTTCAAATAAGAAATAAAAAATTGCCATTTTATGTGCAACAACGTAATAAAAAGAAAATATATTAAAAATAAACTGTTAATATTTTTGAAGAAGTGTTTTTGTTTGATCATGAAGTTGATAAATCACATATGTTTCATATCCATTATTTTAAAATCATTATTAACTGTAACACATCATTATAGATAACATGATATTGTTACATACTATTTCAAATAAGGGCGCGGGCACACGAGTGGTTTGGACCGCGCGGTAGACCGTGCACACGAGCGGTTTGTGCCGCGCGGCGAAACCGCGCAGTCCAAACCGCTCGTGTGCCCGCGCCCTATATATATATATATATATATATAAATGTAAACAGCAATACATACCTGAAGTTCAGGAGTCAGAGCATCCACGCGTCTATATTCTAATCTTTCTCTTAAAGCATCTGTTACTTCCATTACTATTTCTGGAGTAACTCTGTATAATTTTATAAACTCTGTTTCGTGAAGATTAAACGGATCGTGTAGCTCTCGCCAATTTTGCCTGTCTATGCGCCTTTCGAACCGTCCTACTCGATGCTCCAAATGTATCAAGTCCCACGCGAGAAATTCTCCTGCCATTTTATAATACTGAAACAAGAATCGTATTTTATAATTTACAATATTTACATATATTGCTTAACACAAAGAATAATTAAATATTAAAAGAATATATATATATGTATATGTATATGTGTATGTATGCATGTACATATGTGCTATAAGTTATTACACTATTCCTCAATTACCTTATTCTGTTTGCAACTTATCGGAATGCAATCTTAGGGGGCTTACGGGCCTATTCTGTAAATGTTAACAATATAATTATGTGCTTAGCAGATACAATGTACCGTTTTTTCCCCATTTATAATATTTCTTTTAACCTCAATCTCTTTTCTTTTTAACTTTTCTTTCCCTTAAACGGGGAATCTTAACCTGTCCCTTCTCATTTTATTCTTTTAATATAAAATGGCACTCGATTTTACCTTTTCTTTAAATCCAGAATCCTCTTCTTCGAAGAATACGTGGGATGAAAGCCCGGATCGAACAACGGATATTACAATTATTAGTTATTCACGTAACGTATATTTTTGCAAAAAGTACACACTGGGTGCACACTAGTGCAATAAATTCCTTCAAAATGTATCGTTACGGGCGTTTTCGTCACCCCCGAGGGGTGACGATAAAGTTAACGATAGTTTTCGGTCATAACCGATAACACAGTATACACAGTACCAAACGGAAAGCTACTGAAATTAACTGTTATTTTGGAAGAAATGGAAGAACTCGAATATGCAAAGAAAACTTATTTTCATTACCTTGTCGGAATAAGAGAGTATATTTTATAAAAATATGCAGTATATTTTATAGAAAAAAATTACTTTCTAAATCTCTGTGAAAATTTTAATTTATTAACCGATATATAAAGCGCCATATTTATAATTTTGACTGCGACGATTAATTCTGCTTTGAACTTTCGATTTGTCTTGAGATATTTATATAGAGGAATTATTTCATTCTTCTTTAGCAAAGTTTTGTATATATATTCGATTGTCTGTAATGTCTCCAATGTTACAGTTATGGTACCGCAATGAGAAGAAAAAATTAAATTAATGAGTTTTATCATTTATTTATAACTGCGCCTTTGTTTCATTTGTCATTACAACAGTATTCTCTTTAGCTTTATATTTTTTCTTCTGCGTTTTACTTTTTTCTTAATTTTATTATTAATATTTCTGCATTTATTAACAAATTTCCTCAATTTTATTCTTTTTTCTTATTAATTATCTATCGTTTCAAGCAGTGAGACTGAGAAATTTATAACTCTACTTCCCTGCTGAAAATGACCGATTGAATCCGATTGGTTGCGCATTAAATTTGATGAAATTAAATCGGAATGAATGCGTTTTCAATCCGGTTAATCGGATGTCCGATTGGGAGTGAATCGGTTTTAATACCAAATCAATCGGAATCGTTTTCAATTCGGCATTTCCGGATTGATCTAAATCCGCCGCTATCCTTTTCAATCGTATTTAGACCAATCCATTTTAATCGGGTGAATAAAGTGATCACATGAATCGTATTGAATCCGCATCAATCGTTAAGTTTTAATACAACACCGGAATCGGGTTTAACCCTTAACGGTCACACCTCGCTAGAATCCCGTAACGGTCACACTGGGTCCAATAGACCCAAGCGTGTTTGCACGTGTATAAAAAATTGTAGGTGACCTTTAAAAAAAAAAAAAAAATATCCTGTTGTACTTTAAGTCTTCCTTAAAAAGACTGTATAGGTTTGATTTCCAAAAAATTAATTTAACATATGTAAAGAAATTGTTGAAAAAAAAAAGTCAGAAAAGTGACATTTTTCACAAAAACTAATGTAATTTTTTCAATTTTAAGATATCTTAATTTTTCAAACGGTTTTTTTCATCCTCAGATGATGCACTTTTCACTGATTATTGCAGTTTATGCGGCCGTTCCGAAAAGTATATTTATTTTGAGGTATGAAGGTGCGATTTTTTGCGGAAAAGTGAAAAGGACATTTGTATGGAAAAAATAGCAATATATTTAAAAAAAATGGTTTAAAAATATGAAAAAAATATATTTACGTTGCAAATGACATACTTCAAGTAAATAAAAAGGTTACAATTTGTTATTCGATGCCATAGGCACATTCAACGCATAAATATGCGCGATGCTTGTCGCACATCGGTCGAAGGCAAGTGGGACACATGAATCTCGTCTTTCTATCAGTTCCTGACGGGCAAACTTGACATCTTTGTTTCCTATCCAATTTTGGGCGGTTCTCTCCAAATGCAGGCCTGTCCTGGAGGTGCAGTATATTCGCTATACCGAATTTGATGTCCTTGCGAATTGTTGATATTGTGTATCGTTCTTGCAGGTGTGCCTTGACCAAATGTAAATATATATATATATATATATTTACATTTGGTCAAGGCACACCTGCAAGAACGATACACAATGTATATATATAATAATATAATAATATAATAATATATATATATATATTATTATATTATATTACGTATATATTATATATATAATATATATATTGCTCGGACACGTGGTCTTCGGCTCCATCAGTGTTATCGCCGCCAAGAATTGGCTGTTCTTCGGAATCCTCAAGCAATTCCTCGCGAATTGTACGGGAGCGCAAGTTATAAGCCATCTACTTTTCATGAATAATTACACAGTAAAATTTTTTAAAAAATTCTAAGCAACGAAAAACACAACTGTGTACTTGCCTCTTCACTTTGGAACAACAAGAAACGAAAAAAAAAAAATACTCGAAAAACTCAAATTATTACGTAACGGTCACACTGGGTGAAATACACCCCACAATTTCGACACGCACACTTTGAACGGCTGCCAATAGAGAACTAACGGGCCGAAAAATATTCCACCGACGGGGATCGATACTTGAAGGTCCCAACTACCTGTAGATGGCGGCACAAGACCCATTTCTATTGGTTTACTGGGTCGTTTTCGAAGTCAAAAAAACGCTTGGGTCCACTGGACCCAGTGTGACCGTTAAGGGTTAAGGACGGAAAAGTGTAATGTTTCCGAATTCATCTGAATTCGATTTAATCGGTTTCAATCGTATTTGTGCCAATCCATTTTAATCGGGCGAATAAAATGACCGCGTGAATGTTATTGAATTCTCATCAATCGTTAACTTTTAATACAACACCGGGATCGGATTTAATGTGATATTTCCGGATTCATCTAAATCCAACTTAAATCGGTTTCAATCGTGCGTATCTGCGCTTAATCTATTTCAATCGGGTAATGAAATTAGCCATGTGAATCGGATTGAGATAAAAAGTTTTATTTATTTATTTTATATTTTTTTATAAATATGTATTATCTATGGTATGTATGTATGTACATACCACGGTCTTACATACCGTATGTACATACATACATACTACTTATACATACGATTGGCCATTGGGGAGAAAAGGAAAGAGGATGAAAAGTGCAAAAAGTTCAGCTGCGAGGAAACTGCAGCCTGTAATGCCACGCGACGCTGCATTGTTTACAATGTTTACCGGGGAGGGGAGGTTCTCCCGTCTCGGCGGACGAGAGGCTTCGCGAATCGCGCCGAGGGTTTCGCGTGTAGTGCAAAAGATTTATTTTGATTAACTTTAAGAATTTACGTAACAACAGGTATATTTGGAAGCACAAAAATGTTTTAACATTGCTATTTACAAGGCTTGGAGATAGAGATTTCTTTTGTGGGCAACAGCCTAGCGCGATAGACGCCGTTGTTTACTCGTATCTGGCACCGTTGCTCAAGGCCCCATTACCAAACCCAGTCTTACAAAATCATCTGAAAGCCTGTACAAATCTAGTGAAGTATGTGTCGCGCATATCACAGAGGTATTTTTGAGAATGAATATCAGACTTATGAGAAGCATAGAGCCGAGAAGAATGCCGAAAGATTAAGAAGAGATTCCGAAAGTGAATTTCCCAACAAGAGAAGAAACCAATTCTCGCCGCGCTTGTCGCTATACTGGCAATGACAGGATATGCGTTATCCACCGGTATTGTAGAGGTAAGTTTTGCTTATACAGAAAAAATATACGATAGAATGTATATCATAGACGAACGAAATTTATGTTGATTAATTGGTTTTCTATCTTCTTATCTTTGTTTTGAGAACACTCTTGATACGAATTATCTTTCTCGCAGTTAATATTTGCATTATGCAAGCTAATATCAATATTTATTTATTTTTATAAATATTGTATTTAATAAAGACTGCATGAGAAAATTTCTTTTTACATAATATAAAAATTCCTATATTTTTATTTGGATTGGATCAATATGTTTTGTGTAGCAAATGTAATAATATTTATAATCAATTTACAAAATATCCGTAATATAAAATATAAAATCCTATATCACAAAAAAATACTGTTCATGTAAATACATTTTCTAAAAACAAAACAGTACAAGTGTTGAGGTTGAAGCTACAAGTAACTCTATTTGTAGGTACTAGTATATTTGTTAAAAAGCAGAAAATTTATTAAAATTCCTAAGAAGAATAGAAAACGTGAGTATTAGTTACTAACATGCGTATTGATAATATATTTTTACATGGAAATTAACCATATTAATATCAATTTTTGTATATAACGAATACATTTTTTGCTTCTTACCGCATACACCACTGCGATAAGTTAGCGTATTCACAATTAAAGTGGTTAAATAGCTTATTTTTATTGCCTGCGTAAAGTGGAAAAATTACATTCCTATGTAAATAACATGAATAATATTAGACGTAGAATTATAATATATTTATAAAATATTCCAAAATTTAACATACTCTTCATTTATGTATTTAATAAGAACTTTGAAGGTTTTATATGTATATTAATTTTTTTGGTGCGTCAAAATGATAAAAATAATATAAAAAATTTAGAATGGGATTTCTTAATAAAATATTCAAAAACCAATAGATCAATAGTTTTTAAATAATAAGTAATTGGAAATATATGAAGCTTTAGAGATGGAAGTGTTTTATTTTAAAATGATTATATAATATAGAAAATTTAATCAAAGGATTTGACAGCCAATATACATATATATTATTTAGTATGCTTCTTGCAATATTAAAAATAATTCATATTTATAAAGGTACCAGTAAAGAATGACGATATCCTAGGTATGCCGATGGAATATATGCTGAATAATGAGGATGACGAATAGCAGTTAGCAAAAAGAAAATTATTAAATGCAAAGGAAAATATTATCAAATTAGATCAGTCAAATTTGGCGCATGTGAAGGTAAAAAATATTTGTTTACAATAAAACAGAATATTATATTTAATGAAACTGTGTATATTTAAAATGCATTAAAAAAAAATTTAAACTAAATTCAAATAAATATTCCAGTAGGTACTCCTAACGATTTATTTATTCAAACTAATATTAATATAATTATTAAAAGTAATAAATATTTATTAATTATGGGTAAGGATATATTTAAATCGAATAAGTATTTTTACGTCAAATAAATAGATATTGTTAATTCCAAATAAATATTATATATTAGAAAAATTGGAATAAATATTCATATAATTCAGAGTATTTTTGTTAGTGTAGTATTTTTTTCAATAGAATTATTTATTTTGTTGTTATTTATCACTATTTTAAGTTTCCGTATTCTATTAGTGTTTTTATCTTATATCAGTATTTTAAATTTTTATTTAACATTTTATATATTTTTTAAAGTAATGTTATTAACTTAATCGTCATTTTTCTGATAAGTAATTAATAACGTTAATTTTTGTTTTTCAGACTTTTATATTTATTGGATGAAGAACACCTATAAACCAACAAAAGACGAGAAAAAATTATTTGAGCGAATTAAATAAGTTTGATTTTTTGCTGGTAAGAAAATAGCCGAATTGAAAAGAGATAGAGAAAGTTCGAGTATAAAAAATCAAGTAAACGCTCGAACAAGACTAAATAGTTATCAAAATCTGACGAAGACCTCAATAATGAAAAGATTCAAATAGAGAAAAAGACGCAAGCAAGTACTAGTCCAGCTAAAATTAATGAAATCTTGAAGTCCTTCGTGTGAACAAAAAAACTACCGAAAGTACTGCAGGTTGCAGTCGTGAACCTGATAACAAAATCAATAAAATGCTGAAACAGTGATGTATTCTATGATTGGTCCCCGAACACCAATTTCTTTATCTGAGATAGAAATTGAAGAGGTTGATCCGTTGAAGGATGCCGTATAAATGTTGTATAGCAGGATCTATGAGTAAAAAAATGTGTATAATTTTAGTTTCTTAAAAATGTTTCAAGATAACTCAAATTTAATGTTTCAACTTCAATGTTTATGATTATAAAGTTTATGATTTATGTTTATGATATAAAAGTTTGATGTAGCAGGATATTGTATGATTTAGATTTATATAGATATTTAAAAAATGCATTTTAAGTAAGCGCAGCTACAAAAAAATAATGTAAGGGCAGTATATATTATTGATTATTATAAACAGTGTTTATTTTTTAATAAAATATGTTTGTAATTTAATTTAATACTAGTTCTAGCGAGACTAATTTTGAAATAAATATAAAACATTACTAACAAGTAATATTTTATGTTTAAAAACCGGTAATAAATAAATATCAAAAAGTCATCAGAAAGTTGTTAATATTATTTATTACATATTATTATTACATGATATTATTTATTATAAGAGGTATTACTTATTTCATTTTCATACAAATACATATATTTGGTTTTTAGACAATCAAAAAGATTTTGAGTCATCTAAGCAATTTATTATAACCTTTTAATATATTAATTATAAATGACCAATTTTATTTGTATATAATTAAACGTGATTATTTGATCGCGCATTATATCTATTTGTTTTAATAGCGAATTCAATACGATTCATTAGCCTGCACTTTATTTTGCCAATTGAAACAAATTGAAATATAATTACTATTAAAAGCGACAGAGACGGATTCACATTAATTAAAACGGGGTTCACGAAATCATAAACGATTGAAACGGATTGACTAAGACCGATTCAAAACGATAAAAACCGATTGAAATAAATGAATCGGTGTGAATTCGGTTCCTTAATCCGGAATTCATAGATTTATAACGATTAAAACGGATTGACTAAAACCGATTCAAACCGATAGAAACCGATTAAAATTACATCCTTGAATACGAATCCGTTTCAATCGTTTTTAATCGGTTAAAATCGTTATGAATCCGTGAATTCCGGATTAAGAAACCGGATTCATGCGGATTGAACTTTTTTCAATCGGTTTCAATCGGACATTTTTAGCAGGGTGTGACTATTATTATAAAGTGGGAGAAAGATAAGTAAATATCTGTAAAGTTTTCTTTAATAAAAAATACATCGATATATTTAACAACAATGATAGTACAGGACTTCACGGAGATCATACAGTAATCACATATATTATACATATATTGGGCCATTAACAACAGCCCGCGTTTCGATCGAGTATGTCCATACTTTTCATTAGCAATTATTATGTCCGTTGTCGAGGATTGATTATTAATAACCACGATCGTCATAGCATCGCTGGGTTGCAGACATTCTGCAACCCAGCGATTTCAATTTTCGTCCGTGCATGCCTCAGTTTTATAAGAAGCTTATTCGATAATTAAAAGTTGTAAGTGAATAAAGAGTGTGAGGTAACCCGTTTCAGGAACTCATATATTTCAATAGTGATTTTCGACTGACATAACAAAACTTGACCGTAACGAAATTCACGCGAGACAAAAACGTCAATTCGTTACAACTGTCATCATTCAAGAAGGATAAAATAAATTTTTTAGATAAAATAAATTTTTTAATCTCAAATCAAACTTTCGCGACAGGCATTACAAAAAATATTGTATGTGGCATGTGCGGAAGACAACGAATTACGTCACGCGTGAAGTTGCCGCATTCGCCTCAGCTTATAGTGTATTCACAGTCGTACTCGTGTGAATGCACCATAAGCCTTCGGCTCATGCGGCAACTTCACGCGCGACATATATATATAGGCCGGTATTCATAGTCGGAAACTTATTTCAAGATCGTCTTAAGTAATTTCTTAAGACGCTAATACGTCTCCGTGATTGGTTCATGACATCTAAGATTTTACTTAAGACGGTCTCAAATATAAGATTCGACTATGAATACCGGCCATAGGCTGCGGTCCACTTGACGCTACAAATGCGTCTTCATTGAAAGAAAGGAGAAGAGAAATGCTTCGAAGCATTTGGGAGCGTCAAATGGACCGCAGCTAATTCGTTGTTTCCACACTTGCCACACAAATACAATTATATACATCTATATGAAACATTATTTTGTATAAGTACAAAGATTATAAAAATTATAATATCATACATATATATTACGTATTTAAGAAAACTAATAAGTAATTTATCTGAAAAAAAACTTTTTTAAATTTTAGTCTTACAAAAATTTTGTCCGTATAAGACCTCACGTTCAATAAGGGAAATTGAGCTAGTTACTATAATTTCTTTCTACATAGCGAGAGGTTCCGTTTGACCACGTTGCGATTGAGCACAAGCTACTCATAGCCCCGGTGCCTGGGCCGGGGAGT